>JAKZAO010000010.1:31170724-31456452 GCA_023053555.1 Branchinecta lindahli
GCGAGACTCTCCAGGTGGGCTTTGGCTCTACAGGAGTTTGACTTCCAGATAGAGGCCCGGCCAGGCAGTCAGAACGCAAACGCTGACGCTTTATCCCGGCTTCTGTAGCTGTTGTTGTTCAATGCTGTAGTAGCTCACCTCTCATGTATATAGTGTATAGATGACACGTTTTCTTTTCATTTTAGATGTCCTTGAAGACCTTACCGGCAAATATCCGAGTCATTCTCGAAAGTGCTACGGAGAAGGAAAGGCCATCTTGGGAACTGAGGGACAGTCAGCGAGCTGACCCCGATCTAGCCGGTTTTTCAACCTGCAAACAGTAGATTCGGCAGACGACCGTGGAGATACATACGTGTTGAGGCAGGGCGTCTTATACCGAAAAACGAAACGCGTAACTAATGGGAACACTCACCTGCAGTTACTTGTACCGAATAACTTCCAACAACGAATTTTCGAGGCAGCCCACCGAACTCCCGACCAAAACGGACAACCTACTCACCGTGGTCGCAACATCACCACAGAGATCCTGCTGACCCATTTCTACTGGCCCGAGATCCTGGAAGGGATCAAGAGACGACTCAGCGATTGTACTTGTCGACAAGCACAGCAGACGACAAGGAGTCAACGCACCGTTCGTTTCCGGAACTAAGAGGGGAGGGATGTCACGAGTAGCCAGCCCCTGACCGACGCCGAGCGCCGAATGAATGGAATAGTCAAAGTCGAGTGGAACAAGTGTTAATTTTGTCAGTGCTATTTTGAACGCTGAAGCGTGTTGTAGCGTTATGAAATAAAGCATACTTTTCTGTTCAGTCATTAAAAGCTGTTTTGGGTTTTGAACGGTTATTTCCTGACACTATGTTATCAGGACTTCGTTCTGGTGAAAACTCCGGTACTTTAATTTTTACTAATAAACTATCTAACAAATCACGGTACTGACTAGATTTATCAACATCCCATAAAACCTTGGTAACTTTTGGCTTACTACGCCTACGCGAACCAGAGACGTCATCGGCCTGAGTAACCTGGAAATTTAACCGCAACAGTAAAGGGAGATGATCACTTACCGGGCGATCTTCTACGAACTGCTCCGGGAAAGAAGACAGGGAAGGGTGGGACACAACTGCGTGATCTAAATCCGAGGTAGAACCCGTCCAATGAATATACGTAAAATCGCTATCTTTTGGAAGAATAAAATACGAGAGTAAAACCGATAAAAGAGTAACACATACACCACTGAGATGAAGATGAAGAAATACTCAGTAGAGATCAATTTAAAGCTGAGCACGCGTCCGCAAACAAATGATCTGATGCTTCAGTATGATAATTCGTAGGGAAGTAGCATGAATATATCACAATATTATTAACTCTAACCACAGTGAAATAATCCGTAATCTGCACTAAAGCCGAACTAAGGTTCTCTCTTACAAAACGCATGTTCCTCCAGAGGGTCTACCACCGGTTGGTAAAGCAGGAGCAACGTAACACGTAAAATCTCGCGACAAATTAGTCAGAATAGAGACCGAACTACTCGTTAAATGATGCTCCTGTAGACAAAAAACATCACAATTCTGTAAAAAATCAGTCAAAATTGCGACTTTTCCTACTACTCCATTAGTGTTAAGCGAAATAACACGAAAATTGCGACTATTCATTTCTTAAGAGTACTCACGTACTGATGAACTTTACCACATCTGAAACTGTAGCTCGGATGGTCTGTACTTCCACAATGGCAACATCGCGGCTGCTTCTTACAAGGATCCGCCTTCGAGCTGGTATGGTCGTCTGCACTGCAGTGTCCGCACCGTGGGCTCCTGTTGCAGTTCACTGACACATGATCAAACGACTGACACCTATGGCACATACGCGGTAATCGTTTGCATTCAAAAACACTGAAATGCTCGTACCCACTGGTTAGACCGTGTCGTATATAATAGTTCAGAGCGTTTTTTGACTCGAAAAGTAGTTTCACTGTGTTCGATTTTCCAATTCTTCTCGCTTCTGACAAACCGGGGTTCTCCGCGACGAGGGTTTCAAGCACACAATTTTCATATTCAAAGTTTCGGAGGATTCCAGCAAAACGATTCTCTTTCACATCCATTTCTGTCTGGATGACACTACTCAGACTTGACTTCAATTCCTCTGCATTAGATTTTGTTACATTTATTAGCCAGCTCCCGTTAGTCATTGCCTTCATAGAGGCGATACCGGCAGAACCTGGTAAGATATCAATCGCACGTTTACTTTTCTGAGGATTATCCAGGTCACGCGGGGGATCTTTCACGACAAACGAGACAAATTCTTCAGTCCTTACCAGTTTTAGGCAATTCTTCAGCTTTTCCACGATCACAAGTATTCGCAAACTCCTTCAGCTCGGACAGTTTCGGCTCAATTTGATTACACACCTGTTGCGGTATAATCGACAACTTAGTTGATACCCCCTCGATTTGATCAATCAGTCTGCTTATTTTAAGGTCCCATGTCGAGATAGAACGCGCAACATTTGGTTTGCTTTCATTTGAAATGCAAGGTAATTCATCGCCAGCGGTCAAAACGAACGTTGGAAAATCGCTGTATGCAGCCGGATTCGTTTCTTTTGTAGAGAAGATTTTTGAAATGTCCTCGGACAGAGATCGCGTAATATTATCACCGCGTCGCTCTGGATACTTTGGAAGTGACACTACGCGAGAGAGGAGAAGGGAACCGGCAGTATTAAGTTCATCTTTGCTGAAAAAGTTCGTTGATGCGACAATCACATCCTCGGGATCATAAGACGAGAGATAATATTGAAAGAAACTTAACACTGGCGAGTAGACTAACTGTTTGGGATTTTCCGTACCAGTGGCCATTTTAATCGACTTTTCGCTTGACAGCCGACAGGAGAGTTGAGCAAAAAGCCAATAAAACGGGCAGTGGTGTATCGATTAATTTGGAAACGGTCTTCAACCGGCTACAATTGGCTAGGCTGTAACTGGCACTGGTGCTTGCTAAAGAAATGACTTTTACACCAAGCCCGCGTTCACGCTGAGAATCACTTAAGTCTAATAAATCACGAACAGTCTCCGCTCACTCTCCACAATACAGCAATATCCAATATTCAGCTACAATATTATCCAGAAACACAGAATTGCGGTTCTTAGTCCTGCGGGGGAATAGTTTGCTTTCCGCAAGTCCAAGAAAATGTTGATGCTCATAGGGTTCACCTTTAGCTCAAATGTTCTTCATTTGTTCATAAATTGAACAGTTCAGTTGTGCTTTAAGTCCTGCTAACTTACAACGCGTCTCGCATCTTCACATCGCAACCGCCTACCACGACCTAACTCACTTTCATCTTAACTCACTTGCTTTCGATCTTCGAGGACACAGTCTTGAATTGTCACAGATGTTGTTGCTGTTGCTGTTTGTAGCAACCAGCTCACATTCAGGATATGTTCTTGTTGAAACTTCAACGACTGGCTTTGATAGTTCATAGTTGGTTCATTGACCGCACGCAATTTGATGTCGGGCTTCGTCGTTTCCCCTTGTGGTGGGAAAATGTAAAAGTTCGTAGTTTGGTTGCCGACTTGCGGGGTCGCTGTCGTCAATCGAAGCTCGTCCTGCGCCCTGAGCTTCTGCTGTATTGTTGTCGAGAGCCTGTGTTTGGCTCACAGTCCTCCGAAAATGTTATCGTGGTTTCCCCTTGGCGTTGCGACGTTCGGGTACTGGATTTGCACCTCGTCGTCGGTGCAATGAAATGACTACCTGAAATATTTTTTTTCGGCAGAAATATGTTTCTTTTGGAAAATAATATGGATGTAAGAGCGTGTCATTGGCTTACTGCGGATAGCGCTGTACTGTCTGTGAGTTCATTGGCGCGAGATGAAACATTAGCTAAATGATTCTGCTTATGCAGCACTAATAAATCTTAACTGTCCGAACTGATGGTGATATTACTCACTTTGCGATAAGGACAAATCAGACTGCTGTTGCTGTTGCTGCTGCTGCTCCGGCTCATGGCCGTGAGGAGATCGCAGCATTACGCTGCCTGCGCTCCCTTCATCGAAGTGGAGCAGCAGCAGCAACAGCAGTCTGATTTGTCCTTATCGCAAAGTGAGTAATATCACCATCAGTTCGGACAGTTCAAAAAAGCTCCGTAAGAGGCGCTATTCGGGACTTGGGGCCCCAACCCCAAATCCCGCGCAGCGCCAGCGGCGAAGCCAATGGCCGCGCGACGAAGATAAGGTACGAGAGGTACCGCCCCCCCTACCCCCCGTCCTTGTGGGTATAAATTCTATAGTTCTTTATTAATTGAGAATGAAAGTGACACTGATTAGAAAATTTTCGCAAACGAGTGAAAGTGAAATAAGTTTCGCAAACGAGTGAACGTGAAACTGTCACATCACTTTTGCAAAAAGATTTCCAGCTGGCGTACATTGTCTTATTAGTATATATACCGGGTCAGTTGGTAGTCAAATTATCAGTCACTGATGAGCATTAGCGAACAAAGTGAAACTTGGGAAGAAGTACTCCAAGCAGATAAAAGTAACGGTAAGTCTACTATTTTTTATGGGGTCCGGTAGTAGGCCTATAGTGGATTATACGATAACTACAAACGATTTTGTCATCTGTTAGTGAGTTCGTACCTTGGTGAATCAAAGAAACGACCACTATGCGATCGGAAACCTTTTGCTAATTTAAGTTATTTTTCAGATGACAACATGTTTAGCACAGACTCTGATGGCAGTTCTCCGAGCAACGATGATTTCGATCGGAATGAGCCATCTTGCCAGGGGAACGAAATACACAACCGACTTTTGGACAGAGCTCATGGACACTGTAGCAACGGTATGGGACTCAACAGTAGAAGCCCATTCGACCTACTCTACGATGGAGACTTGCCTGGATGCGGACCAGCTGGTCGGGGCAGGCCGCCTCTCGAAACAATGGAGGGAGATATTGTCGAGCATGGAGGACAAACAGTTCGAGACGTCCGAACCAAAATCCAAGAAGAAGAAGACAATCAGCTGGTGCCAAACCCATACGCCCTTCTTCATGAATGTGAAAAGGCGGCTTATGGCAGATGGATTTATCACAACATCCGTCACTCCGATCTGAGCCAGAAATTGATGAATTCCTTCGAGAATATACTCAAACGTCAAAATTTGGACCAGACTCTGAAGGAATACTTGGAACTTCAATATGCAGTGGCCGAAGAACAAGCGAATGTGCGGACCAACGGCTCCACATCCACATCATCCATAGCTGCAAACATAGATGTCAATGTCGATTTGCTTGCGGAACTCTTCGGCTCGCCCGATTTGACCGACAAGAGTCCGGCGAAAGACTCATTCGCCTCATACAGTATGTTCTCTGCTCCCCAACCAAACGTTGGCGATTCGTGGGATTGGGGCGGCGACGACACCACATTTTCGCACACGGTGGATATCATCATCAAAACACGGGCATCCACCTTATCCGGCGCAAGGAAGTTATTGAACTTGCGATGTCCCATGGACATCGGTTCGATGAATCGACTCCTAGGGGCAATGCAGCCGCAAATAGAGAAGGTGTAGAGGCTGGGAACCAAGAAACCATGGAAAAAGCAGGATACTTGGAATCGCAACCATCATTGACAGAATGGCCTGGCCTCCGTCAACTCATCCTAGAGGCTTGTCGGGAAACCCTTGGATGCTCAATAACTTCATTACCCCGAACTTCAAAGATGAACACAACATATTCAATGGTTAACAAAAAAGGACATTTATCCAAAACTACTGGAAGGGAGCATTGGTTTTCGCTAACAACCAGTGCCCAGAAAATCGTTTGGGACCGGGCAAAAGTTCCACTATCTTATGAACACCATCAGATGACCTGGGAAGATCGACTCCGTAAAATACTGGACCCCGTTACGGTTATCCAAATGCCAGGACACCAAGTTGACTACTACTGGGCTCCTGACGTCTCATACCGGATTTGCTGTAGATGGTTCCTCGATCAGTGTAACGATGACGTAGAAGCAGTAAAGGGAATGATCAGTTTCATATGGTCTTGGATGAGACTTCAAACTGGAAAGCGCAATACATTCTGCGTGTTTTCTCCTCCGTCTTGCGGAAAGAACTACATTTTCGACGCATTGACCATCATCAACGGAGGAGAAGAACACGTGGGTAACATACCACCATTCGTCAATCGCAACTCTGGCAACTTTACATGGCAAGATTGCATTGATAAAACCATGTTGGTTTGGAATGAACCCAATTTTGCAGCGGACAGAGAAGAAGAGCTTTTAGCAATACTTGGAGGCGACCCTACAAAATTCGCAGTAAAGTACCGCGATGAGATTTCACTTACAAGGACACCCGTCCTTATCATGTCCAATCCTGGGAGCACCATCACTAAATTTCAACAGACTCCACGTCTAAACGACCGTACGTGGATCTGGGAATTACATCGTGTCGACTGGCTGAAGCCGATTGGTTCTTATCACAGACTACATCCTAAGGGATTGGCAAAATTTTTACTGAAATTCGATACTGACACGGATAACTGGATTGCTGACCTTAGAGGGAACAGAGATTGGGAGCCTAATGTTTCTGTTTAAGTGATTAACATTTTATCATTTAATAATAAAAATGTTATAACAAGTTATGTAGCACGTGGATTAGTGATCATACTCTATCCTTGGAATCTATATGGCCGGAAATCGAAGTTGCGGCGAACTTGTAGATCCTCGTAATATCTTCCAAAGTTTTGATTCTTATCTTGCAGAACATGGTCTGTAAATTCAACCTCACATACTATTCTGTTATCCTGTCGAATAAGCATCTGGATTGCCATCAAATCTGATCCGGTCGTTGTCGGAATAGGCATAACCCCCACAAACAATGGGGTAATAGATTTACCCGCTCCAGTACTATTTACACTAGTTCCGATTAAATGGTTCAGATTAAATATGAATGATTCAATGTTGTCGCCGTTTCCTTCAAGAAAACCGATATTCTTTCCTGGATTAACAGTTAGTGACGCTGGCCACTGATCTCTGGCCGCTACTGTAACAACTTTGTTTTTGCCAGCTCCATGCATTCCTGATATGTATGCGGAACCGCTCTGTTCCTTTTTACCGGGATCGTTGTGTAATCCAGCCGGCTGTGGAACCTGTCGACTATGATAATGTCCGTCGTTCGGACCAAATTCGAAAAAAGGACTTGCAATAACTTTACCAACAGTAGCTTGCCCACTCATAAAATTAAATTCCCTGGAAAACATTGGTCGGGCATTCGTGTTGCCGTCAGTGAGAAATCCAAGTACTAGAGCATTATTCCAAAACACTTCTTGTGCACATGGACCTTCGATAGCATACAACATGTTATGCCGTGTGTTGTCAATGCCAGTCACTACACTTGTCACAACATTTGGAGTAGCTGCTTGAGACCGAACTGTCATTTCGGCATGTGACATCATACCTCCAAGAGTATTGGATGATGCGATAACCACCTCCAACATGGATGTCGTTCCTACCAAAGTTGTCGATGCGGTTTGGAAAGGAGCATTTACTCCCATGTTCGTTACAACTTGCTCCAATCTAACAAATCTACTTGGAACCATTGCTAAACTTGCCAATTCGTAAGACGATAGATAGCTACTAGTGTCACTGGTAGCCATAGAGCTCATCCAAGTAGTGCTTACTTTTTGAGCTGGTTCATTAGCGAAGGCGGTAATAGTAGAATTCTTAGTCCCATAATTATACAATCTCAAGAAGAATGATTTTTCAAATGTTAAGTGGATCTTGGATGAGACTTCAAACTGGAAAGCGCAATACATTCTGCGTGTTTTCTCCTCCGTCTTGCGGAAAGAACTACATTTTCGACGCATTGACCATCATCAACGGAGGAGAAGAACACGTGGGTAACATACCACCATGCGTCAATCGCAACTCTGGCAACTTTACATGGCAAGATTGCATTGATAAAACCATGTTGGTTTGGAATGAACCCAATTTTGCAGCGGACAGAGAAGAAGAGCTTTTAGCAATACTTGGAGGCGACCCTACAAAAGTCGCAGTAAAGTACCGCGATGAGATTTCACTTACAAGGACACCCGTCCTTATCATGTCCAATCCTGGGAGCACCATCACTAAATTTCAACAGACTCCACGTCTAAACGACTGTATGTGGATCTGGGAATTACATCGTGTCGACTGGCTGAAGCCGATTGGTTCTTATCACAGACTATATCATAAGGGATTGGCAAAATTTTTACTGAAATTCGATACTAACACGGATAACTGGATTGCTGACCTTAGAGGGAACAGAGATTGGGAGCCTAATGTTTCTGTTTAAGTGATTAACATTTTATCATTTAATAATAAACATTTTCTAACAAGTTATGTAGCACGTGGATTAGTGATCATACTGTATCCTTGGAATCTATATGGCCGGAAATCGAAGTTGCGGCGAACTTGTAGATCCTCGTAATATCTTCCAAAGTTTTGATTCTTATCTTGCAGAACATGGTCTGCAAAATCAACCTCACATACTATTCTGTTATCCTGTCGAATAAGCATCTGGATTGCCATCAAATCTGATCCGGTCGTTGTCGGAATAGGCATAACCCCCACACACAATGGGGTATTAGATTTACCCGCTCCAGTACTATTTACACAAGTTCCGATTAAATGGTTCAGATTAAATCTGAATGATTCAATGTTGTCGCCGTTTCCTCCAAGAAAACCGATATTCTTTCCTGGATTAACAGTTAGTGACGCTGGCCACTGATCTCTGGCCGCTACTGTAACAACTTTGTTTTTGCCAGCTCCATGCATTCCTGATATGTATGCGGAACCGCTCTGTTCCTTTTTACCGGGATTGTTTTGTAATCCAGCCGGCTGTGGAACCTGTCGACTATGATAATGTCCGTCGTTCGGACCAAATTCGAAAAAGGTACTTGCAATAACTTTACCAACAGTAGCTTGCCCACTCATAAAATTACATTCCCTGGAAAACATTGGTCGGGCATTCGTGTTGCCGTCGGTGAGAAATCCAAGTACTAGAGCATTATTCCGAAACACTTCTTTTGCACATGGACCTTCGATAGCATACAACATGTTATGCCGTGTGTTGTCACAAACATTTGTCACAACATTTGGAGTAGCTGCTTGAGACTGGACTGTCATTTCAGTCATTTCAGTCATGTGTCATGTGACATCATACCTCCAAGAGTATTGGATGATGCGATAACCACCTCCAACATGGATGTCGTTCCTACCAAAGTTGTCGATGCGGTTTGGAAAGGAGCATTTACTCCCATGTTCGTTACAACTTGCTCCAATCTAACAAATCTACTTGGAACCATTGCTAATCTTGCCAATTCGTAAGACGATAGATAGCTACTAGTGTCACTGGTAGCCATGGAGCTCATCCAAGTAGTGCTTACTTTTTGAGCTGGTTCATTAGCGAAGGCGGTAATAGTAGAATTCTTAGTCCCATAATTATACAATCTCAAGAAGAATGATTTTTCAAATGTTAAGTGACATTTCTCATATCCAAGACTCCGTGCAGGCATCATGAATCCACCAGTCCCTCCGCCACCGCTTCCTCCTCCGCCACTAGACGAAACTTCCCTGGTGTTAGCTTGGGTATCAAACATATCTTCGACGCCAGAGTCATTGGCACCTCGCGCCCTCTTATTTAGCTCGGTCAATTTGATGTCTGTCGTCTATGGAGGTCCGAAATGGGACATTTGGAAATAACATTTCATTGACGACAAAATAAGAATTAATTGACACCAAATAACAATTTCACTGACGAAAAACAAAATTTTCTTGTACACGGAATAACATTTTATTTCGAAAACATCATTTCAAATTGTTTGCAATGTTTTTTTATTTTCGTTGCAACAAAATTTTTCGTTTGCAATGTTTTCTTATTTTCGTTGCAACAAAATTTTGTTTCGGAAGTCAATGAAACGCAATTTTGTCGAGTGGTTCAATAGTGGACATTCGTATCGATACACGCGCACACTACAGGACATTATCGTATCAAAAATCACCTTTCTGCCACCCGCATAATCAGATGTAATGATGTAATTATCTTTGGTCTGGCTTCCAGGCTCCAGCCACTTCCAGTTCACTTAGTTTAGAAGAGAATGATTGACCATCTTTATCTGAAGTTCTTTGGATCATGGATTTTCCAGGAAGGAGCTTCTATTATCAGGTTAGACAGCCATTCCCTTGTTAAGTTTTCTGTACAAAACTCCATCCTAACTAATGCTGCCCTAAGCAGCTAAGGCAGCACTGAGGAAACCGTGAAACAGTTCAGTCAACAAACTTGGGGCTGTACACAACATCAGTTCGTAGGCTAAACTGGGAACCTTAAACTTAGAAGGTGTGAGCAGAAAATAAAATCGGTTTTCATTATTTACTTCACTGGTATAAATGCATCCGTGTTAAAAATTTATCATTACAACTGTTCTAAGATGCGTTTGGGGGAATTTGCACCATTGGGCAACGGCGCTTTTTGTTGGTAAATTTTTAAATCTTGCCGGTAAAATCTGGGCTTGCCCCCCTCCCCACGAAAATGGGCTAGTTTCGCCACTGATTGTAATGCGTGGTTTTGAATATGTTTTAAATGCTTTCTTTAGTTTTCACTACCTCTCTTGCAAAAAGTAGTTGCTGTTTAGGAAGGGAAATACCTGACATCTTTGCTTTCACTTTATTACTTGCTCAACAGTAGCCTACTTGCTGATCGTAAGCATAAGCTGGAGATTTGATTAGCCTAGGGTTTAAGGTATCCAGAGTTAGATACAGACTGATTAGGGTTTAAGGTGTCCTGGGCTAGATACAGACTGATTAGGGTTGATGGTATCCGGGGTTAGATACAGACTTTACTGGCGTTGTGAGTTGGTTGCCCACAAGTTCATATTGATACTCAATACTTGTTTTGTCAATACTTTGGTGGGTCAGTGAATATCTGTAAAGCAAACTTTATGGGCTGTGCATTTGAAAATCCATTATTACAAAACTTAACTAGGCTATCATTTTAATTGAAATATTTAATTGCAGGATAAGAAATTCCTGGCTGTGTTATACTTGGAGTCTCATCCCAAATTACCTTGGATGCCAGTGACAATGTAACAGTTGTAATGGTCATCATCATTCGAAAGTGCACCTGATTTAGCAACATTCAGTTAAGCATAATGAGCTTAAAGAATAGGTTAATACAGTTTTATCTCCAGTGCTTCATTTTATGTTATGTTAATAATTAAAGTATGTATGCTTTTCATCCTATGTTGTTGTGAGCAGGCCTTTATCGTCTGCAACTGTAATTCAGGGTGTAGCCTAATTAGATAGCCTACTTTTCTGCATATTCAGTTTATGAGCCTCGACCTGATGACTTATGGGACATACTGGATGGAAAGAAAACATCTGAGCTGAATCCTGGAATTTTAGACAAGGTACTGTGCTGTGCTGAGTATCACCAAGAGCGAGCATTAACTGTTTACCAGTAGGGCGTCGCGCGTGGGAGCTTCACAGTTGTAATCTTCCCATGGATGCCATCTCTGGCATCATCTTACCATTGCAAGTACCACTCTTCTCATCGTAGATTCAAGGTTGTTGATCCTAGACTGCCGACATTCACATGTGAAAGGTAGGAAATAGTTCCAGATAAAAGGAGTCTACATAAAGTATTCGTCACACTGGTAGATCCTGTGTAGGAGTCTCCCTGTAGAAATCAGACAGAAAGTGCCACAACTAGCCTACAGAAATCCATAGGCTACTATGGGATGATTGAAAAGGACTCTGGAAATTTGATGATTGCATTATTAGAGGGTTATCGATCACAGTGATTTGCCCCTTTATGTAGGTTAGATCTGCCTAATGTTGGTCCTACAACAAGGTTGAGATAAAACAGCAAAGGTACCAAACAAAACATGGGCGAGAGTATAATGTGATAGGTATTGACACAATAGAATGTGGGATGACTACAGTGTACAGGCAAATTCTGTGGTTAACTGTAACATACAGGCAATGCTAATGTTAGGGAAAAGGCCAAAAGTCTATATTATCGGGATAGACTGGTTTTGTCAATGTTATGTAATCCCATTTTTGAGGGTCATTGGTCTTGTCTCTGATAATTACTAAGCACGTAAGGTACAATATACCACAAACCCACATTTTTTTGTATACCCTGTGCCTAACCCTTGATATCTAATGCCAAACACTGGATACCTGCTGGTACTCTAACCCTGACCTACAGCATTATAAAAGATATATGACAGGTTGGTTTGTGAGCGTCAGTCAAACCATCAACATTTTACTAGGTTAGATAGTCCAGCATTTGGCATGGGGTAGCCTAAACTATTCCAGACGCTAGAGACACCCAGCGTCTGGCATAATGTATCAACATAATTAGGGGTCTGTGGTAGACTGGTAAGTTCTGTCAGACTTTTGGAAATTTAAATTCATGTTCAACCTTAGGTTGGAATAACCTAAGATTATATCCAAAGATAACCTTTTCCGTGATATCGCCGACGCAAGACGGCCATAAAATGAGTTTTCGATACGATAACGCCTTATTGTGCGCGAGTGTATCGATACGAATGTCCACTATTGAACCGCTCTGCAAAATTAGCGTTTCATTGACTTGACGGTTGCAATAAGGAGGACTCGCGCCCGAAATAATTTTTGCCCACCCATTTAAAGCCCAGCCCTTAACTTAGTAAAATAAAAATAATTCCCTTATTTTCTCTTTTCTGTATGTTTCAGCCCGGTCAGTCCAGAACAAAAATGTAGGTTTAGGTTTTCTATTTTTCAAATGTACGGATTTTTGTTTTTCTTCATCAATTTTGGTTGGAAATGTTGTTGTATTTTTGGTCTTTGATATTCCTGCCGGCCTTCCTCCTTAAATGAAAATTACACTCATGTCGGAGTTTCCCTTGTATTTTTTTTTTCACTTTTTGCCACTTTTAGAATTTTCCCGGTCGCCAAGTGAGTGTCTGTCGCGCCACTGACCGTGAATTTTCTTCCCCCCCCCCTCTTCCCCCTGCCTTTTCAGGATTTTTCGGATCGTCATGTGAGTGTATTACGCGCCACTGATTGCGAATTTTCTCTTTCCCGCCCCCTTCAGGATTTTCTCGGTCGTCATTGTATGTGTATGCCGCACTACAGACCGCGATCTTTCCATCCCTTATATATTTCCATTATCTTCTTGTCGTCGAGTGAGTGTTTTTTCGCGCCACAGACTGCAGATCGACATCGTATCGGCTAAATAATTTATTCTCGGGTACTTCATTGCGTCATATCGCCGCGTATATTTCAGATCAGTGCTTTTTACACCGACAATGAGTGCTTGCGGTATCACTGATTACTTAGCATTCGCGGGAGATTTCATTTTTCAGGTACCCGGAAACGTAATTTTGCCTGCGATTATTCCCACCTCCCTTATGATTATTTTGTTAGCATCTCTGACATAAGATTTTTTTTGTGAAAGCCATGTTTATCTGGACTAAAATCAACTTTCCCCGAAGTTTCTTATATATTTTTTTTTACTGACTTTTGACGTTGCCCTTACGGCATGATTTTCAAGCCCTGGTCTCTGTACTTGTGGCATTTCTTCGGCTCATGCTATTTTTCCCTTTCCCTTATTGGTCAGTTTTTTTTTATGGTAAATCTTTTGTACATTTTTTTCTTGCGGAAATAGATAATTTCCCAAGAATGTACATTGCTCTTCACATTGGTGACATTTTTAATGGAATGTTGACTGTTTGTGGTCTAAATGTGAGCATTCAGTTGCCACATAGACGATGTGCGTCTCGCCGATCGTGCCCTCTATCAGCCCCCCCCCCACACCATTTTTTTTTTTCTTTTTTTTTTCTTTCAGGTTTCTTGCATTTCGGTCGCCATCTAGCGTGTGTGTGTTTATTCGCCATCCGGATGCGGTGATTTCGCATAATGCCTCTGGCCTATTTTTTTTGGAAATTAAAGTTAAGGTTAATGTCATGTATTCATGCCACACCTTTTTTTTCTATTTTATTTCTCATGGAATAAAAATCCTGGTTAGACATCAAGTTGGTTCTGCGTCTTAGCTTAGTCTTAGTTCACACGTCCAGTCGAGCTTGTTCCCCTCCATTGTCCAAATATTTTTGTGTAAGTGTTATTTTCCATTTTTCTGTATTTTTTGTTATTATTTTTCTCAATTGAATTTTGAGATAAGATCTTTCTGGCGATTTGGCTTGTTTTGTCCTTTCGCTCTTATGGCCACTTACCTTCATGACGGCTTTGCAAAATGAAAAATGTTCTCAATCCTCCTCTCCCTCCTGTCCCTCGACCCCGCACACCGCTACTTGCCTCTAAGACAAATCTCAAAAATGAGTTTTTACGGGATCCTCAACCTCATCCTCGTCAAGACCCTTGGTTTGGTTGGTCTCAATATTTACGGGACTGTCAACCACTACCAGACTCGTATATTGAGGACCAACCACAACTCCCAGCGAACCATGGCGTTTCCCTTCCCCACCAAAGATCCTTCTCTCAACCTTCGTTTGGTTGGTCTCAGTATTTGCGGGACTGTCAACCACTACCAGACTCGTATATTGAGGACCAACCAAAACTCCCAGCGAATCATGGCGTTTCCCTTCCCCACCAAAGATCCTTCTCTCAACCTTGGTTTGGTTGGTCTCAGTATTTGCGGGACTGTCAACCACTACCAGACTCGCATATTGAGGACCAACCACAACCCCCAGCGTGCCACGTTTCTTTAGAACCGTCATTCGGGGTTCTACCGAATAATCGTCCATCCGTACTCCCCCTCAAACCGATCCCAGCACCACGTCCTTCTTGCTCACAAGGGTTGACTGTTTTGAGTGTCTCAGACCGACCTAAAACCTGTACAGTTGATTTGCAGGAAGGAGGAAAAGTACTCCCGTTAAAGAGCGTCCATCGGATTAGGCCACAATATTCGAGACGAATTAAATGCAAAATTGTCGGTTTGCCTCCTGGTACGAGAACTGTTTTAATTAAGGGCAATGCAGCTCTACAGGCTCAAAAAATTACGGTTCATCCCCAATTCGCCCACGTTCTCCCCGATGGTACAGTCGAATTTATAGCGGAGAACCAATCTCTGTCAAAAATTCGAATACGAAAAAGTGACCTTTCGCTCCTTTCCATCGACAAAGATTGTCAGAATTTCACCCCATATTATCCTAGGGACATGGTTTTTCTGAAATTCCCCCCCGCCTTTGGTTTAGGGTCAAAAATTTCAGAAGTGCGTAAAGATGGACCTTACAGTGTTGTTCGTGTTTTTAACGGAGGCCGAAATTACGAAATCCAGAAATTCGGTTCCGAAAAACAAGTCGTCCATTATGACTGCTTAGAGAAATCTGGTCCAAGGTTGCCATGCTCAGAGCGAAGAGAGTACGCACCTACCTTACCTACTGTGCCTGTTTGTACGGAGCCAGATTTACCACCGTTCGCATCGGCTACGAAATATCTCTCGTCTCTTCCATGCCCAGTACTGGAACAGACGATGGTGGTGCCACCACTGATTCAACCAGCTCTGGTAGCGCCGGTGTCAAGGCCTATCAAGCACCCTATTTTTTTTTTTTGTCATCCTTCTTTGCTGCCAGTATATCCGTTATGTTTACTTTATAAGTGGGTTGGTTAGCTAAGTTGGAGACCCTCCCCCCCTTGTATGCTTGTTGATATGGTATGAGTAGGCCTCACTTTTTTTTTCTAGTCAACCTACTTTCCTGGCAATGTATCCCTGGCAATGTAACATTGCAAACGAAAAATTTTGTTGCAACGAAAATAAAAAACATTGCAAACGAAAAATTTTGTTGCAACGAAAATAAGAAAACATTGCAAACAATTTGAAAAGATGTTTTCGAAATAAAATGTTATTCCGTGTACAAGAAAATTTTGTTCTTCGTCAGTGAAATTGTTATTTGGTGTCAATTAATTCTTATTTTGTCGTCAATGAAACGTTATTTCCAAATGTCCCATTTTGGACCTCCATAGTCGTCAGCCATCGGTAAGTTTGGTTACTGAACTCCTGCGATGATTTCAGCTGCGTACTTAACTCCGATTCCGACCAATCCCGCAGTTCTCGTAGCAGCCTCTTTGAAACCCGATGTCTTTGTATTAAATGTCCGTTGCAGAAATCTCCTATCTGCTGCCCGAACTTGTTCACTGGTTGATGCAGCAGAATATGATACGTCGTGTTCTCTTGCAGTCTCGTCAAGTTCGTCAATAGGGGCGGGGCCTTGTACGGGGTTGCCAGGTCCAAGTTAATTATATCGGGAAACAACAAGCCAGGTCTAACAACGTCCAAAGGAGTTTGAAACTCTCTAGCGTCACTGGGTGTATAAGGCTTGGTGCGTCCACTCTTCTTGGTTGCCTTAGGCATTATGATCAAAATAACACAATGTACTAGAATTTATACCCACAGGGACGGGGGGTAGGGGGAGGGGGGGCGGTACCCCTCGTACCTTATCTTCGTCGCGCGGCCATCGGCTACGCCGCTGGCGCTGAAATAAACTAAGCAGTAACAATTTCGCGTGCTGCATCCACAAAAATTGTAACGGATGTACTTAAAGTCAAGTTCATGGCTGCGATTATAGGTTCCTGTTACACAACACTACTGAAAATACAATGCTAAGCAACACACGGGCTTGCTAAAGTCATGAGGTTAAAAATGGTCTCTATGTCAAGGCTTCGAGGGCTCTAGTTGCGACTTTCCCAGGGCATGGAAACGATACGGCAAGCGCTTGCCGCATTTAAAATCGCCTATTCTTAATGTCCAGGTTTCAGGGCTCAGAACGCAGTTTCCAGTAGGATCATTTTTATCGCCACTGTCACCACTGTTGTAACTGGAAGATGGAGCGTACACCTTAAACTTAGGGTAGCGTGTGCCGATGCGTACGTAAGGCGGCGGGTAAGTAAGGGCGGTAGTAGAAAAGTTTACGTTAACATATAAGGGTTTTATTTCTGACTTACTCTTTATAAAGATAATCCCAATCCGGGTAAATAGATAACACAGTCGATAACGACAATAGGTTAAGTCAAGTGTGACTTCCAAAATACGAATGACCAATAATAGACAACTAAACGAGCTTATATACTCCTAACTGCACAAGTGAAGGTTCAACTGACGTAATATACAATTTTGCTTCCTGACCGGAAGCTACCTGACGTCGACGTAGTATAGAATTTAGCAATATCCAACAGACTTGGACTAACCGGAAACTACCTGATGTCGACGTAATATGGAATTTAGCAATATCCAACTGACGTGGACTTCAGTTTAACAAGATGTTGTTTTTAGTTCTGAGTCTTCATTTGTGCAATTAGATTCTAGGAAGTACCAAAGGATCATGTTCACTTCGGTATGTACATATAGTTAGTTAAGCACTTGACATAGAGACCGACACAACAGCGCCCAGGGCGTCCAAGAAGAGTCTCCAGTCATCTCTGAAACTTGCAACTGCGACGATGTCTTCCCACTCCGGCTGAATTGACGCGTGAAGGTGCCGCAGGTCGTTGTTGTAGGTACAACGGAGTGTATTTTTGGGCCTTCCTCTGCGGCGGGTACCTTCGGGTAACCAGAAAAATATAAATTTTGGGATTCTGGAATCGTCCATGCGCAGCACATGTCCGAGGTAGCTCCATCTACGCCTTCGAATGGTCTCGATGAGGTACGGTTGACCTGTGATGGTTCTAATGTGCTCGTTCGTTACCTTCTGGGTCCAGTGGATGCCAAGAAGTCTACGGAGACACATGTTTCCAAAGGCCTGAATTCTCCTCTCTTATTCTTGATTGAGGTGCCATGTTTCAGATGCATAGAGGAGGACGAGAAGAACGTTGCTGTTGAACAGGTGGAGCTTAAGCCGGAGGGAGAAAGTACTCGACCTCCAAACCTTTTTGCATCCTAACCGCAAAGTTCAAAACCGCAAAATTTTGCGGTTTTGCAAAGTTTTGCGAATCCTAACCGCAAAGTACAAAAAATACTTTTAACCGAAATATACATTTTCGATATCCCTATGAGCTCATCTTGCG
Organism: Branchinecta lindahli; assembly: GCA_023053555.1. Classification (NCBI taxonomy): domain Eukaryota; kingdom Metazoa; phylum Arthropoda; class Branchiopoda; order Anostraca; family Branchinectidae; genus Branchinecta; species Branchinecta lindahli. The sequence goes on from JAKZAO010000010.1 coordinate 31,188,750, forward strand.
TGAAGGGTTTTGCTTACAACTGATTTTCTTAAAGTACAAACAATAGGCTACTACTCGTGCTCCCGATGAGTTCATCATCATTTTTCCTTTAAGAATTTGATTACAAATTATCACAACAAACCCACGTTTTGGCGAATTCCCACTTTCATCCTCCGACCCAGCCTTGCAAGTGACATACGAGCTTCCAGCTTTTGTTTTTGAAAATCAGGAATGGCTCCGAATATATCGGGAAAATATCGGGTGATATTTTGATGAAATCGGAGAAAAAACTAAAGTTTTAAAACAACGATTATATCTGACAAAGCTGTTTTTTATGGGCAGTGTCTATCGTTCCCCTATCTGGGAATCGGTACTCCACACGCTATTGTTCCCCGTTTGTCGGGGATTCGATGTGTCAGGAGCTAATGTTCCCCGCGATGTCGGGGAATCGATAGGCCCAGGGCTAATCTTCCCCGCGATGTCGGGGAATCGATAGGCCCTGGGCTAACATTCCCCGACTACTCGGGGAATCGAAGTGTCCAGAGCTAATGTTCCCTCATAAGCAAATAATCGATTTTGAGATCGGGGAATCGAAGTTTCAGGGGCTAATGTTCCCCTACATCGTGATGATGATTTTATTGAGTTAAGGTCGGGGAATCCAAATGCCAGGAGCTAATGTTCCCTCATTATCAAATAATCAATTTTGAGGTTGGGGAATCCAAGTGCCAGGAGTTAATGTTCCCCGATAAGCAATTATGGCTTTTGTGGGCGGGGAATCGAAGTGTCCAGAGCTAATGTTCCCTCATAGTTAAATAATAATCGATTCTGAGATCGGGGAATCGAAGTGCGAGGGGCTAATGTTCCCCGACATGCAAATATTGATTTTGTTGAGTTGAGGTCGGGGAATCCAAATGCCAGGGGCTAAAGTTCCCTCATAATCATATAATCGATTTTGAGATCGGGGAATCGAAGTGTGAGGGGCTAATGTTCCCCGACATGCAAATATTGAGTTTGTTGAGTTGAGGTCGGGGAATCCAAATGCCAGGGGCTAATGTTCCCTCATAATCATATAATCGATTTTGAGATCGGGGAATCGAAGTGTGAGGGGCTAATGTTCCCCGACATGCAGATATTGAGTTTGTTGAGTTGAGGTCGGGGAATCCAAATGCCAGGGGCTAATGTTCCCTCATACATAAAATGATCGATTTTGAGATCGGGGAATCGAAGTGTGAGGGGCTAATGTTCCCCGACATGCAAATATGAGTTTGTTGAGTTGAGGTCGGGGAATCCAAATGCCAGGGGCTAAAGTTCCCTCATAATCATATAATCGATTTTGAGATCGGGGAATCGAAGTGTGAGGGGCTAATGTTCCCCGACATGCAAATATGAGTTTGTTGAGTTGAGGTCGGGGAATCCAAATGCCAGGGGCTAATGTTCCCTCATACATCAAATGATCGATTTTGAGATCGGGGAATCGAAGTGTGAGGGGCTAATGTTCCCCGACATGCAAATATTTATTTTTTTGGGTTGAGGTCGGGGAATCCTAATGCTAGGGGCTAATGTTCCCTCATAATCAAAGAATCGATTTTGAGGTCGGGGAATCGAAGTGTGAGGGGCTAATGTTCCCCGACATACAAATATTGATTTTAGCTCATACAAATACTGACATTTGGCTCTGGACACTTTCATTCCCAGAACTCAAAAACCATTATTGCTTACCGGGGAACATTAGCCCCTGGCAGTTGGATTCCCCGACCTCAAAATTGATTATTTTATTATGAGGGATCATTAGCTCCTGGCATTTGGATTCCCCGACCTTAACTAAATAAAATCATCATCACGATGTCGGGGAACATTAGCCCCTGACACTTCGATTCCCCGATCTCAAAATCGATTATTTGTCTGTGAGGGAACATTAGCCCCTGGCATTTGGATTCCCCGACCTCAACTCAACAAAATAAATATTTGCATGTCGGGGAACATTAGCCCCTCACACTTCGATTCCCCGATCTCAAAATCGATTATTTGATGTATGAGGGAACATTAGCCGCTGGCATTTGGATTCCCCGACCTCAACTCAACAAACTCAATATTTGCATGTCGGGGAACATTAGCCCCTCACACTTCGATTCCCCGATCTCAAAATCGATTATATGATTATGAGGGAACATTAGCCCCTTGCATTTGGATTCCCCGACCTTAACTCAACAAACTCAATATTTGCATGTCGGGGAACATTAGCCCCTCACACTTCGATTCCCCGATCTCAAAATCGATTATATGATTATGAGGGAACTTTAGCCCCTGGCATTTGGATTCCCCGACCTCAACTCAACAAAATCAGTATTTGCATGACGGGGAACATTAGCCCCTCACACTTCGATTCCCCGATCTCAAAATCGATTATATGATTATGAGGGAACTTTAGCCCCTGGCATTTGGATTCCCCGACCTCAACTCAACAAAATCAATATTTGCATGTCGGGGAACATTAGCCCCTCACACTTCGATTCCCCGATGTCAAAATCGATTATTATTTAACTATGAGGGAACATTAGCTCTGGACACTTCGATTCCCCGCCCTCAAAAGCCATAATTGCTTATCGGGGAACATTAGCTCCTGGCACTTGGATTCCCCGACCTCAAAATTGATTATTTGATTATGAGGGAACATTAGCTCCTGGCATTTGGATTCCCCGACCTTAACTCAATAAAATCATCATCACGATGTCGGGGAACATTAGCCCCTGACACTTCGATTCCTCGATCTCAAAATCGATTATTTGTTTATGAGGGAACATTAGCTCTGGACACTTCGATTCCCCGAGTAGTCGGGGAATGTTAGCCCAGGGCCTATAGATTCCCCGACATCGCGGGGAAGATTAGCCCTGGGCCTATCGATTCCCCGACATCGCGGGGAACATTAGCTCCTGACACATCGAATCCCCGACAAACGGGGAACAATAGCGTGTGGAGTACTGATTCCCAGATAGGGGAACGATAGACACTGCCTTTTTTATGGTTAGTTTTGTTACAAAAAAGTATTGAGTAACTCCACTCACGCTGTTGGCACATAAAATACTCGTCAGCTCTCAAGGTTCCAAGATTACACTAAATTATTTGTGATACAGCTTGAACTCCTAGTTTTCAAAGCAATCGTCATTCATTTTCGTTGGAAAAGGGGGGGGGGGGGAGGGGCAGAGCCAAAACTTGTTCCCGAATCTGTCAGAAATTCGAGATTTAAAATATTTCAAATTATTGAATCCTAAAATGAAAGTGGTAGAGCACAAACATTGTTATTAAATGGCAGCACGTAAGCTAATTAGACAGCTATTGGGTATCGCTTTTGCTAAGACTACTTGACAGTGTAAGTTTTGCTGTACATGATTCCAGCAGTCATCTCTTCCTTCTATACAAAATACGAAATTAACCTGAGAGCCCCATAAGAAATCGTTTAGTTCGTATTTCCCACAAATGCCTCCTGTACAATTTCTAGCTTTGAATGTGGATCCAAACCCTAAGATCCCAACGATTTCCAGAAACTTCTAAAACCGTTGAGAGCGAGGCCTCGGCAGTACTTTCTTGAAACAACAATAAAGTGGGCAACCCCAGCGAAATTTTAAATTCGTATTTTTTCATTATAATATTTATCCGTTCCCGAGCCTACAATTGTACAAAACCCTACCTAAATGACGCGCCCTTCAAGGAATGGAGAAAGCTAAGAAAGGCGCCGCGCGGACAGGTTAAGTTTTTGGAAACACCGAAATGACGCGCCCTTCAAGGAATGGAGAAAGCTAAGAAAGGCGCCGCGAGGACAGGTTAAGTTTTTGGAAACATTTATGGTCGAGTGCCTTTTTGGGATCCCAAACGATATGGCAGTGGCCAGAAATTTATACGACCATCTTCTCTCAATGCTGAAAAGAAGATTTATATTCAAGCGTTGCCTTGCAGGTTTTTTCTTAAAGCAACATTCTTTTCTTCTAAAATAGCCTTCAGAGATTTTGCACCGAACCAAATCATGTTGCAACCATGCGCCACAGTAAAAATTTCGCCAGTTTTTCGCTGAAATAAAGAGATTTTGGTATCAGATTTTTAATTTAAATATTAGTAACCTTATGGTTATTTTGGCAAGATCACAAAAATCGGGAGAATATCGGGAGAAAATGTTCTTCGGGAGTTTTCCAAAATAGTCGGGAGATCTCCCGGGAAACCGGAGGGGTGGAAGAACTGATACTCATGTTAATTACGGCATCTGTGTGTCGGATCATTTTCCAGCTATGATTCAGTTTCTACAGCATTGCCTACCGTCGCCTCCTTCCCCTGCAAAGCGGAGTAGGTGGGTGTCGCGTACTGAGTGGAGCAAGACTGACGCAGTTCTGTACAGAGCTGGTCTGGACTATGTGCTTGGTACGATGAAAATTTCGTTCAAGATTCTTTAGCGAAACTCTGATATGTGGTCAAGAGAAAAGCTCTTGCTTCTTATCATTTACTGTAGTAGAAGGAATTCATGTCAAGCTCACCGCAGGACAAGCAGCAGTTCCATTTTATTCGTGTGGGTAGTGAGGTTCCAAAGTGGTTTGAGAACCCAGTCCTTGTTGAATCTTGGCGCAAAGCAAAGTTTTGGTATCACATTTATAATGATTGTGGGCGGCCCAGAGTGGGTGTCATAAACAGTATTAGCCTTCTAACGAACGTCAATTCGTGAAATTTTTGCAAATCATAAGGGGGAATTAGTCGAACAGAATAGTGTTACTGCGGGGAAATTCCTTAAAAATCTCAACCGACGGAGTTATCCGTGCTGTGAAACTATGCTCGATCAAAGCGAGTGGATATCCCATTTTTCTAACGAGTTTGCACCCCCTAACACCGAGCTGGGAAAGGTGTTTGAGTCTAAGCTCGACGAGTGTCTCGGTGTGTCATCCGCTTCGTTAGGTTTTGTTGTTTCTGTGCCAAAGATTATTAGTTGTATTTCTAGGCTTAAAAAGAAGGATTCGTGTGGCGCTGATGGCCTTTGCTTAATGCAGTTAGTGCAAGCTTCGAATGATCTCTCGAGTCATCTAGAACTTATTTTTCAAATGTCATTTAATACTGGTCTGGTGCCTGATATATTTTATTTGGGTGTTCTTACGCCGGTTATTAAGAAAGAAAAATCCCAAGGATTGTTCATCGCACCTCCCAAATACGGTTGTGCCTGTTCTATGTAAACTATTTGAAATGATAGTACTGCATAACTTAAATCAAGTTTGTTATAGCTCAGATTCCCAATTTGGATTCAAGAAAGGCTTGAGTCGCGAGCATATCCATTATTCTATTGCAAATTTGTTTGTTGCAGAAGGTGATGATAATTGTATCACCTGCCCCATTTTGGGGCATGATGTGAAACATGCTTTTTACTCTGGGATTCCTTCTCAGCTACTAGTATCTGCTTATAAAAGAGGTCATGATCTTTCGATAGTAGCTTGTTGAAGAGATATGTAAAGGAAGCTCAGTGTGCGGATCAAATCCCGTCCCCTTCCGGCCCGATACTGTCTAAGATTATAGTGCGTGTACATAAGGGTATTCGTCAGGGTGCAGATACCTCCCAATCATTTTATAATTACTGTGTTGTTGAGGTCAGATTCCTGTAAATATGTGTTGTATATCTCGTGGTTTAGATGTCTCCCTTTTAAAATACGCGGATGACATATTTAATATTATTAGAGAAATTTCACCGATTGAGGAGGAGTGATGATTTCTCCCGTACAGGCTTTGCTTTTATCTCTGAAAAGAGTGAAGTAGTTGTCTTTAAAGGTAAAGGCAGTCAAGATCTTGTGCGAGCTGTCGAATTGGGAGTACACAAAGTTAGCCCATCCGAGTCTCTCACTTACTTGGGGCCCCGATAGCGGCTGATCTTAAGGTAACGCGGACAGAGCCTTTAGATGATATATCATCGAAACTGCGTAAGGCTTACGCTATGTTACGTCGAACAAAAGGGAAATGTGAAAAATCCGTGGGAAACCCTTCAGTGGTCTTGCAAATCCCCATATTATTTCACTTTCATCTTTTTGGATGGTATTTAGTAACAAAGAAAGAAAGAAAATACGATCTATGTACTTCAAATATCTAAGACACCTGCTAAGCTTCCCTTCTTCGATAAGTAACACGTAATTCAGTACAAAGTTTAACATTCATGTTCCTATAATTTCAATTGAAAAACGCAGGTCGGAATTGAAAGGTGTCGTTAGATTCGTTAGAGCGGTTAGGGGCCAATAGATCATAGTCGTTCCTACAACCGGAAATATAGTCTTTGTGTTTTAGTTTGCGTTCTAGGCTACGTTTTACCTTATCATTATGAGTGTTCTTTTTTTCCGATTTTTTTTTCTTGTTCTCCATCTTTCCATTTGGTTTTACGATGAATAAATAAACATATATATAATGTAGCTATAATTTTTTTGAACTGTAGCTAGCAATGCGCACTATAGTTTAAGTGGTAGTGTGTAGTAAGTGTATCCTAGTGTATGACTGGAGGGGTTAATAGGCACACGCTCTGTAGTGCTAATTTGAGCAGCGAAGGAAAAAAAGTGTTTTCAATTGAATTAGATCTTGAGACTGGATCCCGTTTCGAAATTCCAACTGTGGTATTATTAAAAGTTATGTAGTGCTTGGTTACATGTTCCAGTAGCTCGCCCTTGGCAAATTTGAAAGTTGCCGATTGAAATTTATATAGTGCGTGGTAAACTTTTTAGTACTGAAAATTACGAACGATAGTGATTAATTTTTAGTAAAAACAGCCGATTTTTTCATAAAACAGTGTTTTTATCTGAAGGTCAGCCGATTTTTCATCAAAAAAGTTGTTCCTTGGAACAATCCACTTTTGCGAGCGCTGTAGCAGCTTTCGACTTTCAGTTTTCACCGTTTTTTTTTGTGGAGCTCTTAATTCGTGAACCACTGCATGTATCAAGTTCAAACTTCGTACACTTGCGGGTGTTGTGGTCTAGTTGTGCCTTTAGGGGCCCAGCTCCCCCACCCAGCCGGTTCAGGAGCAATTTGGCAAAGAATGCCCACTGAGTGGAGTTCATAGCCAGTGAACAATAATAGATATCAAGTTGAAAGCTGGTATAACTGTTCGCACTGGAGTCTACTTGTTCTTCGTAGGGGTCCCACCCCCACATCCACCAGGTTCAGGGGCAATTGGGCCCAGATTGCCCATTGAGTGGAGATCATAATCCGCGAACAATGACAGAGATCACGTTGAAACTTGGTACAAGTCTTGTCGCTGGGGTCTAGTTGTGCTTTCAGGGGCCCCACCCCCCCACCCACCTAGTTCAGGGGAAATTGGGCCCAGATATCCAAGATAGTGGAGTTCATAACTCGTGAACCATGACAGGTATCAATTTGAAACTTGGTATTAATGTTGGGAATGGGATCTAGTTGTACTTTTTGTGGTCCCAAATCCCCGCATTCATCCGGTTCTGGGGCAATTGGGCCCAAATTGCACCTTGGCTAAGATCCTAACTTTACCACGGCTTAAGCTAGAATGACGAACTTTTCTGTGCCTATATCCTCGGTGGCTACGAAGAAAATTTTGAGAATGCAAATCCCCCACCCTCCCCGTTCATGGGCAACTGGGCCTGGATTGCCCATGTTTGAAATTGTGTGAACCGTTACGGGTATCAAATTTAAAATTGGTATACTTCATTGATATTGGGTTCTAGTTTAAAGTCCCCCCCCTCCCCAACCCACAGACACACACATCTTCACCATTCCTAGGTTTCAGGGTAACTGTGCCCAGTTCATAGCTTGCAAACCATGACCGCTATCAAGTAGAAACTTGGAACGATTGCTGTCATTGGGGTCTAGATGTGTGCGTTTTTTTTAGGAGGAGGGGGTCCTGCCTCGAACATCCGGGCGTTTCAGACGATACTAGGCGCAGATTCCCCAGTGACTAATTTGCGTAACATAGACCACAATTAGAGATATGACAATGAAATTTCTTTTCCTTACAGTTTCTAGGCTCTTGAATATACTTTTGGAGTTTCACCTCCCCCACCCTTCCTTTTTGTTTGCAACGGGGCCCAGATTGCCCATGTGATAAGTTCGTGAATGGTGACACTCATCAAATTAAAATTTCATATACTTGTACAGAGCATTTCTCGTAAGACGCGCATTGTGTTTGTTTGGTTTCATGTTTCGCAAAGGGTTTGAGCTGTCAATTAGTCTCAATATTTGTTTTCGCGTAAGGAAGGGGATGGTGAAATGGGATCTGAAACTTAATATAATGACTTAGACATTAGTGTGTTAGAAGAAGGTATAATAAACGAAATACATTTCAAGATTGAACAAAAAAAAGTAAGCCAGTAGTGTATTGGAACAAGCCTACAGGGCTTATACAAAGCAAAACTGGAAAGACAAAGATGGACAACACAGTGATTGGAGACTGAATTACGATTTACGCGAAGGGATTGCGTTTCTGAGTGAATTAACATGTGTTCTCACGTGGGAGGTGTCAGATGAGACACACTTTGAAAATGTATGACTTTGGCATTAGGTTGTTCGAGCAAGGTAGTAAACGAAGTGTATTGGAACAGACTTACAGTGCTCATAGCGAGCATAATGATTGTATGAGAGATAGCTGAGCCGTGTTCGGAGATTCTTTGAGAGCTCAATTGTTTGTTTCACGGATAACTATGCAATACGAATATCAAACGTTACGGGAAGGGAGAAATCCAAGTCAATTCAATTCATTCTTTTATACTCCACGTCTGAGCCCTTGCGCACTTGTTATTAACAAGAGCTACGAGATCTTACAGTACTTGTTACGATTCGAGTAGGTGGTACAAGGAAGTAGATGAGAAAATCACAAGATAGCCCCTTCACCCCCCCCCCAGGATCGGACCTAAATAAGGAATATCTGGTTGTCTGAGCATTTCCGGCATCGCCTCGGATCATCAAGTGCAAATGTTTCATCAAATTAGTTTGATCCATAGGAGTGCCATACTATTTCCGGTACCCCTCCCACTCGGACTCACCCTACCGCGGCCGAATCTAGTTCAGCCGCATAATCAGATTATCTAAAACATCTTGTCTTACCGGCTATGAAGTTTCACTCGAGTCTAAGTTTTTCGGTGTTTTTTTTCGGGAAACTCTGGTACCCCTCACTGTGCTCATATCCGGCCGGTCCGGACCCTAAAATATGTCATCTTGGTCACATGGTCCCTCTACTTTCCAAGTCTCATTCAAATCACTCCACTCGTTTGACCTCTATGCGAGCCACAAACTTTTCGGGACTCCCCCTCCGACTCCCCCCACTGTGGTCGAATACGACTAGGACACATAAACTGCACATCTCCGACATCTTCTCTTCTCGTCCTTCAAGTTTGACTCGAATCAGAGCCAATCTGCCAATCTCCGGCTTCCGCTTCATCCTCCTCCTACCATGGCCGGATCCCGTCCGGACGCCAAATGACAAACTAGGTCGCAAAAACTCGGTATACTGTCCAACTTGCATCCCAGTCGGCCCATTCGTTTGGTTTTTGTGCATGTCACAAAAGTTTCCGAACCCTCCCCCCTCCAACTCACCCAGCCATTGCCGCATGTGGTTCGGAAGCTTGTTTTGCATATCTAGGTCATTAGATATATATCTAGATACTTTTACAGATACATATCTAGATACTTTCCACAAAATTCCATCATATCTAAGTCATTAGATATATATCTAGATACTATCACAGATACATATCTAGATACTTTCCACAAAATTCCATCCCGACCCCTCGACGCTAAGCGTTTCACGATAATCCTGGGCCCCCCTTCAACTCGTCCCCACAAGAATCGAATCCGGTCTGGACTGGACATGTAACATCTGAGCCGACACCACTTTCCACTTGCCAAGTTTCATTCAAATCCAGTCTCCTGTTCGAAAGTTATGAATGCCTCAAGATTCCGGATTACCCATCCCTCCAATCCCCCCCACGATGGTCGGATTATGCGTATAATCCGACAAATTGACCTTAAAATAGTCGTTTGCCAAACAACTATTCTAAAGTCAGTTTGTTCGATTCCTTGACATGCCAGCCCAGTTTCATCGTCCTAGCTTAGTTTCCTTCTCCCTAGACCTGGAGATATTGAACCGGGTAATAGTAGGTCAGCCTGGTACCATGGAGACACTCCACGACCCATATTGCCTTGATTGGACCAGGGACCCATAAATTTCCTGTAATGACTCGCCATTCAGGGGGCCTGTCAATAAGAGATTTCTGATGCGCTCCTGACCGAACGTCTGAGAGTTCGAGAAACACCCACGGGGATAGAATACGCGAATATCCAGATAGACAAAATTTGGGATTGGCTGCTGGCGCCTTGAGGGAGGAGTCTCTTGGGCATGAGGCAAACAAGAATGCGGATCGACTCAAACGGAGATTTTTGGAAGATGGATTGGATCGGTCATCATATCAATATAGAAGCATAAGAAATGACAGGCCCCCTGTAAGGGAATTTATGGGTCCCTGATTGGACTAATGTATCGGCGTCAGATCTTCAGCACTATGCAGCACTTACCAACAGTAACTTTGCCAAAATTGGCCTAATGTCAGTGCCATTCTCTTGTCAGAGCACAAATTGCTATGACGCAACGCACCTTAAACAGTTACAAACTGTATGCATGCTATTCTGTAGCATACTGATGTATGCTTCAAACCAGTGTATTCCTGCGAAGCGTAGGTGTGGTAAGTGGAAACCGTACAGAATCCCAGGTTGGAGTCGGGTACTTCGAGAGCTGTACCGCTCATCTAAAGCTGCATTCCAGGCCTGGGTCGCCGCATCCCGCCCCGTCTCTGGGCTACTTAACAGTGCTATGAGAACAGCGAGGGCTCTTTTCAAGAAACGACTTAAGTGGTGTAAGCTAAACGAAAGGAAACTTAGGAATGATAGTCTGGCCACATCCATGCTTGGCCCAGTTAAACATTTCTGGAGTAGAGTGAGACGTCAGTTTGGGACCCCGAAGGTCGTTGTCCAGACGCTAGATGGAATAGCTGGTGATAAAGCAATTGCAGAGCTATGGAAATCTAAATATGAGGATCTGTTCAATTCAGTTGTAAACGAGTGCAGTGACTTCTCCCAACTAAATAGCTCAGCAGATTTGCCACGAGTTGAAGCGTACGAAATTGAGCTGCATCTACAGCGGTTGCAGTTAGACAAGGTTGGCGGTCCGGATGGGATCAGTGCACGTCACATAAAATATGCTGGATCACTAAAGAGCGATATCTTGTCTGCAATCTTCAGCAGTTTTCTCCAGCATGGTTACTTACCTGAAGGTTTTATTGCTGTTACCCTGGCGCCTATACCCAAATGCAAAACTGGGGTACTGACGTCATCTGACAATTATAGACATAGCTCTTGCGACTATCATGTCAAAAGTTTTTGAGCGTTGTCTTATAACTAAGATGAAGCCGTGGCTTAACTCTTCAGACTACCAGTTTGGATTCAAGAAAAACTCAGGAGTGGAGTTTGCTATTAACGTTCTAAAGTTCGTCGTACATTCGTCGTATGTCGTTCCCCCTCCCTACACTCCCCCCACGATGCTCGAATTGGGGAAGTGACTATTTCCAGCCTATCATTTGGATTCCCTGATATGTCTGCCGAGTTTTATCGTCCTAGCTTATATGGAAGTGCCCGAAGGAGCAAAACCCGGACCGACCGACCGACCGTAATGCCTCTGCTGGTTACATACTTCACTCAAAAATACAAGCTATGTTAGAACACGAATGCTTATTTTTTTTTCATTTATTATCCGTTATTTCAAAAAGAGAAAGGACGGAGTACGATAGTTGCATTTTTCATATTTGTCGAATTCTCTAACGTGAACTTACGAACGTTTAATCGGACTAAACAAGTTTAATCGGATTAAACTTGAACATGAAAACCATTACAAATCCTGTTTACAAACTGAATATTTCTTAAGTGATTTATTAGACCGTGATTTATTAGACGTTCAACAGCTTGACAAGGACCCTTGCCAAGAAGGGCCGTAATATCATTGTCAAAAGCACCGTAGCTGACGTATTTGTTTTTAGCCATTGTCTGGATGTAATTGCAACATTACACCCACAACCTCCCTAATAGTGGTCGTACCTGGTCCAGATCTCAAATGGCACATTTCGGGCCGATGACCATTGTATTTTCCAGTTTTCATCCCATTCCCTCTATCCGTTTGATTTATGCATATGTTAATACATTTCTGGGACCCTCCCATCCAACTACCCCCCCCCCCCCACCATCGTGGTCGCATCTGCTTCGAACACATATATATCTTATGCTCCTATCACTCATCAAGTTTCATCCTAATCGGATCACTTTCGAAAAAAGTCTCATACCCACCCTTTAACTCCCCCCACGTAAGCCGGATTCGACCATCATGCTTAAATAACACGGATTTACCGCTTTCATGTTTTATCACAATCCCTTCCTCTGTTGAAATCTAAAATTATCCCTGCCCCCACGCTTCCAAACGTGGTCTCAGGCGGTTTAGAAACACAAACGGTCCACCGCAGGCTTTTCTCCTACAATCCCTCAAGTTTCAATCGAATCCGACACATATTCTCAACTTACATGGGTCATAATTTTCCGCTTTACCCATCCTCCACCCTGTATATATAATCGGATCTGGAATGAGAAGGTTCCAGTGAGTATTTGGTTGGATCCTTTACACTCGTGCCAAGTTTCATCATCCTAGCTCATGTGGAAGTCAGAAGTGCCCAAACTAGCTAAAGTTTTTCAGACCAGCCGGTCTGAAATTGTTATCCTCCACTACTGCTCTCCTGTGTACCCCCGTCTGAGTTACTGACACAAATGAGGGTCAAGTCATCAGAATATCTTGACTGTTAATAATTCAACAGACCCGGACGAAGATAAGGGGGTCGTAAAATGTCGCCCAAAAACGCGAAGTCATGCCATGGAGTGATACTGTAAATCAGTCTGTTCTATCCATTCACAACAAACAGTGTCTCCGATTGTTCTCAATAAAACCTGTGTCTTGGCTACTGTGTGATGGAAGATACCAGGTTAGTGCAGCCATATCTAGGACCCTAAGAACGTTAGCCAAGGGCAATCTCCTTGAACATTTACATCGGGTCAGAATCTCTCACCTGCCATCTACTTTCAATCCACTGGCCGAGAGTTTTCAGCGTAGTTCGATCAGGCTAGCCTACCATCACTAAAGCACTGCAGTGCCCGACGACTTTCACCACTGAATTTCCCACGATTAGGTCCAGAGCCCTCCACTCAACCGGCGATCCAAGTTGACATAGTATTGCCATTATCATCACATGTAAAATCCATGAAAATCGCGAATGAGAATAGAAGAGAGGAGAGTTGAAAGAAAAAATTATCATATGCTTTCAACTTCAAGTATAACAAAATAGCAAGAAATAAAACGGAACAGGAAAGAAGAAAGACAAAACTGGTAAGAAAAACCGAGACGAGGACAGCCAAACCCTTTTTGTGTATGACCATTGGCTGCTCTCTCCTTTAAGTATTGTTCGAATTTCGGATTTCTGAGGGAATAAATTCTAAGTAGTCTGTGCAAAAAATAGAAGTTTTTTCCAAGTGATTCTTGGACGATGTAAAAGGAATGTTGGGTGCAGAATTTTTGACTTCTTGTGAATGGATATCTAAATGGAAATCGAAGGAGATTTCTGAAATCTTTTGCCGTTCGATAAATCAAACATCTTTGCGGCTTTAAAACGACGATACATGTTGGGCTATTTATGTTTTCAACAGGGGATATAAACTGAATTATCTTATTTGGGTATCCTCATAGCAGAGTGGCTACGGTAATGGAACTTTCTATGCCTGGAACCAAATTTCTTAGAGTTTGTGCAGATGTATGTCAACATGTTCAGTTGTTATTTAGAGAGTTTTTAAGTTGTAACCGTTGATTTTTGCCCTACAAATGTGTAGTTTTTCTTTTTTTTCTTTACTTCTTTTCTCAATTTTTTCTTTTTTAGATGAGTTGTGATTTATAATTGGATCAACCCTTCCAGTTTGTCCATTCTTCAGGTTATGAAAGCGTCTGCAGTGCTGTTTTCTGGATTACTCTGTTCCTTAATTTGAATTGAAAGAAAAGTGAATATGAACCTTGAATTGAAATCAGTTTAGAGGTGCATGTACAAAAGGACTTCTTACTATTTCGTCTATGTTTTTGTAGGTTTACAGAGAAAACCCCGCAAAATGGTAAACGAAGCAATGAAAATCCTGCTCAAGAAGGGAAACGTATTACGGTTTTTATCTTACTGTTGTACGTTTTTTTCCTTTTCAGTGACAAGCCTGAGATACTGGAACTCCTTCTCATAAAAGGAGCCAACATAGACGCATTGAACAAAAACAAAGATACGCCACTTCATATTGCAGCGAGAAAAGGCCACGCGGCTTGCGTGAGGATATTAATACAGTTCAGATGCAGCTTGAATCTTAAGGTCAGTTCAACCATATCTAGTGCTACGCATCGCTACTCTGTTCTCCAGTAGTATAAACCAAACTTAGCGCATAAAGTAACATGCATACAATTAACTCAAGTCCAAACTAATAGTCAATTTCAACGGTTTGTAGAAAAAGCAGATGTGTATTTACACTCAACAACAATGTCAAAAACTGCTTAACTTTTACATTTCCTCAGCATCGACTTTCTTCAGGTTTGACCTCAAAAGCAGCGGAAATTCGCTCTAGGAAGTAGACGCCAAAACTTTGAAAAAGTGATAAAAAGAAGAATCACAGCAACAGGATCTCTGCTAGCTGACACGAAAATCCCTATGGAAATTCCATAAGTCATTAACGAGCTAACGAGCACCGGCTCCGATCACTTCGCAGGAGAATTTACTGTGTCGTGATAAAATACTGTAGGGTAGTTTTGGGAAGTTTGTGGGGATAAAAAATGTGAAGACAGTAGTCAGTTAAGGTTCCACCACAACTCAGAGCAACAATGTTTCACGTTGTGCGAAGCCAAAATAACGAAACATTCAGCTTCCCGACCCCACCATCTGGGAGGGAAGGGGAGTCCAGAATATTGAGTCGTGCACAATTTTTCAAATGATCGGATCCAAACGAAACTTACGAAACGAAAAAACGAGATAACTGAAGGAAAGACATGTCTCTGATGTCCTATTTCAGGTCTGAACCGGATTCGACAGCTGTGGGAGAGTAGTGGGGAGAGTAGTACCAGAAATCTCGTGAAACAGTTACACTAAAATATAAGAAAATAAAAGAACTAGCATCGGCTATAGATTACACAACCGGAATGGATCTGCACATTTTTTTCGGGGGTTGGAGGGGGGTTTCCAGGAGTTCCATTGATGGGGTTTTGGAGATTTTCAGGACGAAATTGGGCTGGATCAGGGACCCGAACAAATTGACTTGGAAATATAATTTTCTCGATCCGATCATTGTGGGGTTAGTGGATGGAGGGTGAATCCAAAATATTGAGTCATGCGTAACTTTTGAACGGGTGATCGATTCCAGTGAAATTTATTAATTGAGGAGAGAGTCTTTGATGTTATTTTTCATGTCCGGATAGTATCCCGCGACCGGCTTAGACTGGAGATTGAACTTGGTGGGACCAAGAACAAAATGCCCTAGATATATCATTGACGGAACTGGATTGGAGTTGGGGAGGGGTCTAGGCGAAACCCCCCCCCCGGCGAAACCCCCCGGCGAAAACCCCCCCGGACAAAACCCCCCCGCCAAACCCCCCCCGGCTAAACCCCCCCCGTTACCCAAACCCCCCCGACCAAAACCCCCCCGGTACCAAAACCCCCCCGCATAAAAAAAGACGGGTATGTAAGAGTAGAGTAACTGGTAGGTAGAGAATAAGAGAAGAATAGAAAATCACCCAGGTACCAACCCCCCCCCCAGAATCCTTAGACACTCACACATATTTAGACTGGGATTTACTGGGCAACAAAACGAACAACTATGTGACAAGCACGAGTAAGGTGAAGATCTGGTAGAATATTTCTAGGACTATCTTGAAAGTGCTATCACAAAACGAGCTCAACCTTTCCCTTGACCCAAAGGATCCTCCCATCAAGTCTCATCAAAATATCTCATTCCCTTCGAGACTTATCCTGCTCACAGATGGGTGGCATCCTAACTGCAGCTTCCTCGTCAAGAAGGGGAAGGCATTGGGAAAGGATTTGTTGGGGGGATCGTTACACTGAGTGGAACTGGCTTTGACACCTCACTGACAACAGCTCCAGTTGAATGCGCGTGTTTGGTGACTTCAGCAATTAGTCTGTCACCATCAACCTTCGCCTTCGCCTTACGCTCCCTTTGTTTATCATTGTTCTGATACCCACTGTACTTCAGCATTATTATCAAGTTTGCGAAAGAAGTTTATTGTATTCTTACTCTCTACCTACCAGTTACTCTACTCTTGTATACCCGTCTTTTTTATGCGGGGGGGTTTTGGTACCGGGGGGTTTCGGTATCGGGGGGGTTTTGGTCGGGGGGGGTTTGGTACCGGGGGGGTTTTGGTCGGGGGGGTTTTGGTAACGGGGGGGTTTTAGCCGGAGGGGGTTTGGCGGGGGGGTTTGTCCGGGGGGGGGGGGGGGGGTTCGCCGGGGGGGGGTTTAGCCGGAACCCGTTGGGGAGAGGTGTGTGGAATTCATTGATGGTGCAATAAAGTACTTCTAGATGTGCTAGGACGATGAAACTTGGCTGGAAAATTAGAGACTGGACAATACTGGCTTAGAAATTGTCACTTCCCAGATTCCATCATTCCTTAAATTACTCATCTTAACCGCAAAGCAAAATTTTTGCTTCAAGGACATTGCTTACAATCCAATTACTGGGGCTTCTAAGCCTACGTAAGTGAGCAGTTGATGCTTGGCTAACTTGTCGTAGCAAATTCTTTTTCGGATAGACTTCAAAGCTTGATTGTCACGCTTCCTTTTTTTGGTGATTCGCTATTCCTAATGTTCGCACAGGTAGTCAAACAGTCTGATCAGTCTTTCTAGTTTTCTTAGGTATGTTTTCAAGGTTGGATTTTGCCCACATCGAGTAGTTTCTTCTGGTCGCATAGTTCCCAACAGAGGAAAGTATAACAGAAAAGCTCTTGGTAACTTGTATAATAGCTTTTGTTCTCCCTCTGTCTGTAACCTTTTTGGAATTTCCGGCATTCTGAGACGAAAAGATTTAATTGAGACTGAGATTTATTCTAGCAGTTTTCGTGACAAGGATCCTTTTTGGGCCATAGCTTAAAAAAATTTAGTCTACTGCCGAGAAAAATTTACTTTAGCAAAAGCTTGCAATTAATAAACTCTTGTCCGGCACGAAGCACCGATAAAATGTGTAAAACGTTCTAGAAATTTTAGCCTGCGGTACCTTTTTGCTACTCTGTGTGAGGATGCATCTTAAGTTCATCCATATATATTTTCTTTTTGCACCGAGCGGTACTCTAACCGCTCCCATACTTATCATCAAAGCCAATTCTTCCTTACACAACCCTGCCTTAAAAAAATATTTAATTATACATCATCCCCCACATCTCTTCTGCCCAAGCGTATAACTTCAGTGATACAGACTTACTCACCTCGCAAACCACGTCTGTATTTCCTGGACCTGGAGTCCAGGAAGCTATTGTAGACACCGGAGTTTATCTATTGTAGACACTCCCCCAACTCCCATCCTGGACGTTCCCCTCATTCCTCAAATTACTTAAACTGGTGTTATATGAAATACACTTAATCTGGAATTGACTTGATGGTTGGAGTCAATGTTTTGAGGTATGCCTGCTTTACTAGTCTTGATTGAGGCATAATAAAAATCCTACGCCAACATCCTACTTCTTAACGATAATATACTTAAATTACAATTTACCACTAGAACATTCATTCTATTATTTACACCTTTTAAAACAAATCCTGTTAAAAATAAACTAATTGCAACTTCTCCAATTTACCTGCTACATCATAACCCTATGTTTCTGTTCCGCAGTGGATTATTGGCATTACTTTTGAACCTTACTACTAGCATGCAACCTACTTACGCACCTTTTACCTGCAATATTTTAGATGCTTACTTGCACCCCATGTGTAACTGTCTCTCATTCCTAAACCGCGATCTTTATTCCCTTAGCCGTTTTTTTGGGGATTTTTATGTTTTTGGTTTACAAGGCAATGTGGAGTTTTCAGATATCCTGAAACTTCTCGTTTTACGAGGAACAGATTGATGTTTGACTAGAGGGCATACCGCTCACCCATCGATTTCGAGGGATCGAACAATTAAACTAGCCAGGGAAAGTTTGGAATTCTAGCATCCAGCTTCTTACTTCTTCATAGGTTGCAATATTGATGGAAATACTGTGGACTATGACACATCCATGATATCCTTAGATTACAGAGAATCTCATGATAAGTTTGTGTCATTCCTGTTGCAGTTGTAGTTAGCCCAAATTAAGCAAACGCTAATGTGACCTAACAGTCACGTCAGCAAAATACGCTCTCTCGAAACTGAAAGGGACACATGCATCACAGTTTTTCTAATTCTATCCCAATTGTTATTTCATAACGAACACCAGAAATTGAACAAAGAAAAAACTCTTCTCCTTCTTGAAGAAGATTGACAGTTGATAGTACAGGAGCTAAGGCTGACATCAAAGAAAATTTCGAAAAATCTCCTTCAGACAGAGAAGTTCTTTAATTTGAACTACTAGCCTCAACCGGTGAAGACGACCTTGTTGATTTTATTTATGATTGAAATGATGCTGGATCTTTGTCTGGTCCTGTGGCAGATAATATTTCAGCTGACAAAAAAGAGCAGAACTGGCTATTCGGTGATACTTCTTGCTATGAAAGTGATGTGAGCCTAAAGTGAGTCTCGCCAGACTCTGGTAAGGCCCATTCCGATACAGAGTACAAAGAAGTCGAAAACTAAGCTGTCGGTATCCACTGAACAAAGTGGTCAAAGTCTCCTCGAACTGCGGTAGCTGTTTCGATGACTTGATTCCTCTTGTCGGTGACGATTTTCTCGATCTGGTTGTTTTTTCTTCAACTTTGTATGAAACAAGGGCGAAAATCTCAAACTCACAAGACTGGAATCGCTAACTTTTGTAGCGACGAAGACGAGACGAGGATTCAAGACCTGGCGCTGAGCCAGTGATAGTGTATACTTACCACAAATCGAGGTAATCAAGGTATGAATCGAGTTCCAGCACCCACATTTTTCGAGTTCTGGACCAGGAGGTACAGTGGTAGGTAGACTAAAAGAAAGTTAGAGAAGGGGTAGGTTGTTATGAACGACAAACTCAGTGACAACCACAACACCTCACTTCCCACTTTAGTCCGTTCCAAAGATTGCCATTTGGGTTGGGCCTGTCAGGGCTAACAAGAAGGAATTTCCATCTCTGATAATTAAAGAGGCGCTGCACCGAGGGCAGTCTTATTTCAAAACTAGTTAAGAAAGAGCTACACCACCGTCTTCACATGCAATAACCGAACTACGCTGATCCGCTATTCTCACGTGGAAAAACTGAACTGTGCTGATCGGTCCAAACTACCACGGACTGAAGATCTCTCGACTACCCGGGGGAAGAAAGACTGCACGATAAATAATTTTTCCCAGTTCCTATACGCCGCTAACACATGTCCATATGCCGGTAGTCGTCCCAGGCCTTCTTGAAGTGACGCCAAAATCACAGCTTGAAAGAAAACACTGCCTGGAGTGAATAGTTTGTAACAGTATTGGGTGCTTTCAAACAAGGGATGCTAGATATTTTTTTTTTACTTTAAATTCTAGACCGACGGTTCAGACTTAGCAAGAGGACCCTTGCCAAGAAGGGCCAAAATATAGCTCTACGTGGAAAGGGATCATCAGTATAAGGAAATTCGGACCCCAAGCTTTTCTTTACAACAAAACTAACCCAAATGCAGAAATATCTCAACCCTGTCAATGACTCAATCGAGTAGCAAAACAGAAGCCATTTTCAAAATGAAATCACAGCAACCAATTTAATACCAAGGAACTGTCACAAAGAATTCACCAAGTCAGATACTCAAGACTAAGCTACAATCTTTAGTTTGTTTTCCACAATTTTGTTTTTCCAACTTGAGTGGCTTTGAGCCTGAAGAGGACCCTTGCCAAGAAGGGCCGAAATATGAATCTCTAGTTAAATTCAGCAGACGTTTCCATTTTGCACTGTCAAATATGATTCGCAGTTAGCTTTGGCTGAAGAATTATTTATCGTCATACAATACTTGCAAAGAGAAGTAGTAGCTAAGGGTATCAACTAAGATTCCTTCTTCTGTAAGCCTGTCCCGAGATTTCCTATATCCCCCAAGAGTTATAGGAAAGTGCATTCGAGTAAAGAGGACTTTCCAACTGTCAGGTTCCATGCAGCCCCGATACCCCGTTTCGAAGTTATGCTTGCCACAAAATTTCGGATTCCTCGTCTCTAGACTTCCCTCACGACGGTCGAAACGAGGAAATGACTATTCTCACGTCAATGTCTTCGGTTCCAGGATAAGCCTGCCAAGTTTCATCGTCCTATCACACTATAAGTACCAGAATTGGCGACGACGGGACCGACCGAAAAATGAAAATTAAATTGCTAGATTTTCCAGATATGACTGATCTTGCTGGGAAGCTAAATTTCGTAGGTTGGCAGACAATTTCAACACCAATTTTTATGATGAAGTTTGGATGCAGCCGAACGATGATTCGAAGCTTGCCATAGCCCGTTAGGTAACAATTGACTTGCCATATCTTAGTAATTTATTCATTGAACTAAGGACCAACTAGGGCCGCTCACGAACATACAAAAAAAAAGTTATGAAACAATAACAAAATAAGAGATGAAAACACAAACAACAAAAATGGTGGTTGAACATCAAGTTTGTTGTGGATAGATTTCCCGGACCAAGTTCGCTAAAGTCTTAGAGATAGCAGAAAAAGCGGCCCCGAAGGCACCTGAAGGAGCGGATTGAAAGAGATTATCTCTTAGGAAGTTCAGAAAAAAAAGGGAGGCAACCGAAAAGAATCTTTAAACAGATCCTGCAGAGAGTTCCCACGCTTAATAGCTAAAGATTGCACTATAGCAAGACCCTACAATGATGTGCAATAAGCTCTGAAAGAAAAACCTCACGGCAGGGTAGAATTTCCCGACCTTATGAATAAGTAAGTAAGCCCTGCAGCATATTGAACGTGAATGTGTTTCAGAGGGTTCGCTCGAGGCATGAACGCCATGCACTGGGTCTTGTCCGTGTTATATAAGATATCATTGGCTGACAAAAACTCATCGCAAATTGAAAGCAGATGGTTTCGTGAAGCCACTGTAGGAGCTAAATTTACGAGGTCGTCAGCATAGCTCAAGTTATTAAAGCAAACACCACCAATGAAACAACCAAACTCAGTTTATGCCAAACGCAGGTTGAGATCATCCGCATACAGGTCGTATAGCAACGGAGAGAGGACCCCACCTTGTCGCACATCATTCAGAACAGGGAATGACACGCTGAAATAACCACTTCGTTTTGTTCTGAAACGCTGTACACCATACCAATCTTCAAGAGTTCCGATGACACGACGGTCAACTCCCTTTTTGTCCATTTTATCCAGGAGCTTCTCAAGGTTCACTCTGTCAAAAGCTGCCTTTGCGTCAATGAAGCACGCAAACACAGGACTAGAAAAAAAAACACAGAAATGCTGCACGACAGATTTGAGAATGAACACATAGAACTCTGTCGAAGACCCTTCTTTGAACCCAAACTGATAATGACACGAATTAATCTGGAGTGAAATAAAATAATAGAGAAAGATTTCGAAAGTTTTCGAAATAACAGCCACCAAAGTAATCGGTCTGTAATTACTTAACGATGTCATGTCTCCGGCATTCGACTTTGGGATTAGAACCAAGCACACCTCAGTAAGGGAATCTGGGACGTAGCTTTAGTTAAGGAACTCATTGTACAATAGTGTCAACAGACAAATCAGGGTCGGACCGCCATGCTTAACATGATTTTTCATCACCCCATCAAGGCCACAGGACTGAAAGCCCAGACAACGACCGAGCCACAGACTCTTCCGTAAGCAGCTGCTTTAGGATCAGAAGCTACTGACGAGAAAACAGTTTCCGCAATATCTTTGGGTCCAGTCGCTGAACCAACTCTGTCAGACATTTTCTGGGGACCAGAATTTCTAGAGCTTGCAACGTTTTTCCAAAATCACGAGAATTAAGAGAAATAAAAATGCTGGCAAGAGCCGAAGTTCTCAAACTCTCTGTATTTCTTTTGCACCACCAAAGGGCACTCCGGAGCCTCCCGTGAAGAGCTCTTCTCGCAGAATCAAACACACCCTCAATGGTCTGCCATTTGCAACCCACAAAAGCAAAGCATTTTTCGCAGCTTCGCAATGAGGGCGCACATGATATTTCAACCAGGAATAATATTAATCCCAAACCTTTTCTTGTTAGAACTACCTAAAGAAAGAGGTAGAATAAGGCAGGCACCTACAGTAAGAATCGAGACTAGTATATAAGTAAAGCAAACACAAACCGTTCGAATGAGAAGGGTTAGCACAGTAAGGAAGACTACAATGTGGTAAATAGCCTTAATGTCCAGAGCAACGATACGCTGCTCAACTTCCACACCATATGCAATAAGTTGAGACGCCCTCGCATGCTCCCAACCTATAGCAGATGGAGTAGGGGGTGGCGGATCTGCACACAACGGGTCCACAGCACACACAAGATGACTTAAACAAAAGGGGGAAATGGTCTGAACCAAATCTATCATGTCTAACTGAAATAGGCCTAATAGTACTACTAAAAGAGCTCGAACACACTACGAGTCCAATCCAGGAAATACGACCACGTATTTTTTCTTAGAAAAAATAATTCCCTTATTTAGGTTCCATGACGAATAATATAAGTCACCGTTGTTCGAAAATAAAGCCTGAAAGAAAATAGAAATTGGCAGCAATTGCACACAGCCTATAAGATAAGATAAGATAAGATTTATTAATTGCTAAGCAGCCCGAGGGCCATGGCAACAAAAAATAAAATAAATACCTCACGTACATTACCCGAAAAATGCACATAACAAAAAAACAATCAAGAACGAAACAAACGGAAAAAACCTCCACCATAACATTTCTCATATCTTATATTACACATTATTTCCTTATTCCAAAAATCTGTAACCGGAATAGAAGCATCATTCAGGGGGGGGGGGGGGCAGGGAGAGTGCAGCTGCACCCCCCTGCATTTTCAAGGGGTAACAAAGCTACCCATAAAAAGGAATATTTTCAAGGCGGGTTTGAGCCTATTTCTGTTCTTGAGGTTAGAAGAGGTAGAGAAAAGATACGAAATTTACATTAGGGCTTAAAAGCCACTATGCTAGGATGAAAAAAGGTCCCTGCCAGAACTCTGTTCCGTTTTCAAGAAACCAAAGCTAGATTTAGCTGGTATAAGGTATAAAGTATTAGCATGGTTAGGGTCGGAATTTCTTTCCAGATTTTCGGACCCATCAACACTTTCATCTGAAAAAGTTGAGTTTTTCCAACTTTTTGATAAGAAAATCAGTAAAATCCTGCCTCCAAATCCTTATCATGTGTTCTTACTAGAAAGAAACTTTTGAAATTGTCTATAGCCCGGACTCCAACAGGAAATTCTATAAATTGCAGCTGTCACCTGCAAACATCTCAAATTGTGATAAATCTGCATCACAACTTGACACAGACAATTCTTCTTAGTTGTGAAGATCTCCAAGGTATACCTTCGCACAAACATTGAATTACTTATCACTATGTTCTGACCCGAGTTTAAACTTAGGAATAATGATTAACAGCTTTGACAAAATGAAAACAGGGGATTCCCCATGCTACTCTAATTTTTCCAGACCATGGACAAGCTGACGAGAAGCGAGACACAAACTGACTACACTGTTTGGATACGAAAGTAGAAGTTTTTGAACTGGATACAATACAATTTTTAATGTTTATATAGTCTTTGCATCTCTCTTCCTTAATGAAATGCAGCATTACATGAAAATTTTAATTTTCTGCCTCAGAGGTAAAGAATATCGTTCGAAAGGATCTCTAAATTCAATCCACAGGCTGATTAACACACTGGCAAAAGGCACAAAAAAGCTTATAAGGTCTGACTTTGGTTAATCGAAGGAAGAAAGCAGGTTATTGTGAGAGATTCTACAGTTCGGTTACTGTATGGCAGCTAGGAAAAACGAAATTAATCTTATTTTTCGCTTATTAGTATAGGTCTTATGTGTAGTTCATCACTGCATAACGAGCAATGTCGGTGATGCGCTGTAGTCGCAGTCATGAGAAAAGCCGCAAATCCATCCCCTTTGTTACCCGTAGAGCAGAAAACAGACTGACACAGGAAGAGATTGGTGTTGAGAGGTCTATTGCTGTATAAAAACTGTTTATGTCGATATAGCTAACAAGAGCTAGAAGCTCTTGTTAGCTATATATATCTATATATATATATATATGAGCTAGAAGCTCTTGTGGCACTTGTAAATTTGTAAATTCGTGGGTTTTTAGTCACGAATGGCCATGGGTCCTTTGGAATCGTGATAATTTATCGTTTGGTCTCAAGTATTTTGTTAGTCTTTGGTGTTATGTTGCTCAGTTTCCGAGGGCTAAGAATTTGTTGGCAAGCAAAAACTTTGTGGCACGAAAAGTCATCGTCTCTTTGGGTTCTTCAAAATAGATATTTTGGTCAAAGGTATTACGTTGAATTCGTGGTTAAGATGCACACTCTAAGACAGTTAGAAATGCATTTGCAAGCAAAAACCCTTGAGTTAAAAAAGACCAGGTGCCTTTGGGGATCTAAAAATCCTATCCTTTGCTCAGAACTATTTCTTGTATTTTGCGGTTAAGATGGACACTTTAAAGTTTAACCAAAAGAGACTGAGATAGGACAATCTGGTTTCCTATCACACATTTACTTGAAGAAGCCTGAAGGACGGATGAAAGTGCGTTACTTAGTTCTTCCACTACTCACGAATAGTAAACTTCTGCCTTCCTGCCTGTATGCTCTTGTACCATTGTGGTATGCTTAAAAAAAGTGATTTACGAAAATATATTTGACAGTTAAAAATGTATACAACAGCTGAATTTTATTAGAGCTATATTTTGGCTTTTCTTGGTAAGGGTCCACTTCAGGCTCAAAGCCCTTCAAGCTGGAAAAAACGAAAATGTGGAAAATGATACTAAATATTTTAGCTTAGCCTTCAATATCTGACCAGGTGAATTATTTTGTGACAGTTGCTTGGAGTTAAAAAGGTTGCTGTTATTTCATTTTGGCCACGGCTGCTCTTTTTGCTGCTCGATTGAGTCGTCGATCGGGTAGTTATTTTTTGGATTTGGATTTACTCTTTTTTGTTACTAACAAGAGCTTGGGGTCTGAATTCTCTACACTGATGATGCCGTTCCATTTTTCTGGTAGTGCGTATTTGCCTGTGTCTCGGTTGATGCCAAATTTCTTTCCTTTTTTCTTCATTGTTGAAGTTAAAAAAAAGTAAGTTTTTTCAATTGTCAAGTTTCGTTTGGAGCCGATCGCGTGCTCGAAAGATACACATGACAGAAGATTCCGAATTCGCTTTCCCTCCACTCTCCCTACGATGTTCTTATCGGGGTAATTACCATTTAAAAGCCATTCTGGTCGGGTCCTTGATGAGCCGGCCAAGTTTCATTTTCCTAGCGCATCTTGAAGTACCTTGCATTTGGGTTTTCTTTCGTTGTGTTATAAAAAAGAGTTTGTGCTGAATTGGGCTCTGAACTCTTTTTTTTTTCATATTCATGAACCTTTTCCGGCGATTACAAAAGTTACAATAATGGCCTATTTTTGCTGAAAATACTCTTCATTCTGCTACATGCAAATATGAAGAAAACTTGTGACTGTTTGCCACTGATATATAGGTAGCTGAGGAAATGCTAAAAGAACCGACACAAGAAATAAAAATCTTTTTCAGACAAACAATACTCGACACGGGAGTACCGGGCTTCAGTTAGCTGCCCACGAAGGTCACGTCGAAGTAGTGAAGGCGCTACTGAATGCAAACGCGTCTATGACAATCCAGGATGGAAACGGTGGTACAGCTTTGCACCACGCCGTAGTTGGGTAAGGTTTCTTACTTTCGTGACCAACAAGGTCAAGTGTATAACACTTTATGTCCCGTGTCAACTCAGCATTTCTGATCGCATTTTTTGATCGTCTGATAGTTTTAGGAAGTGTATGAGCATAAGTCTCATTCAAAATTTTCCATAAATGTTTTCCCTCGTTTCCCATCATTTTCGGTAGCACTACAGTTTTAGAAAAGTGTATTACAATATATTTCCGTGGCAATTCAAGATTTGCTGATTTCAACGCTTCTTCTTTCTTTTCTTCTTCTTTTTCAACCATGCCGACACTTTCTGACAACGTTTTTTACTTGGATACTTCGGAAACTTATGCACACTGCAGCAGAGTTACAGCTGCAAAAGTGGAAGTATTATACCGACAGTAGCAGTTTTATAGAATATCAAATACCCAGAATAACTGATCATGGGCCCTAGGGATCATGAAAGTGTGCCATTTTTGCATTTTTCGGGTAAGATCCGCACTTTAAGGGGATTAGAACTGATTTTTTAAGCAAAATACTTAAGTTACCAATGATTATGAACCCCTGGGGACCTTAAAAAATGAATTGTTTCTTAAGAAAAAAAGCTAGAAGCTCATATGGCCCTTGCAAGGCTGGGTATGATGAAGAAAGTAGGAATTTTCCTATTTGTGGGTTTGTTGTAATCATTTATAAGCAAGCCCGATAAGATAAGAATTAACATGGGCCCTTGGAAATCACATAAATGTATCGTTTGGTAAACAGCATTTTATTTTTGCACATGGCTGTGATGATGCAAACTTTAAGGGCGCGAG
Source organism: Branchinecta lindahli (assembly GCA_023053555.1). Classification (NCBI taxonomy): domain Eukaryota; kingdom Metazoa; phylum Arthropoda; class Branchiopoda; order Anostraca; family Branchinectidae; genus Branchinecta; species Branchinecta lindahli. The sequence continues at coordinate 31,215,628 of JAKZAO010000010.1, forward strand.
AAGTTCCTCTGTAAGCAAAACCCTTGTGACAAAAATGATGATGGGCTCATCAGGATGAGGAAAATATATGACTTGCTGAATAGTATTTTTGTACTTTAATGAAATCACTTGCAAGCAAAAGCCTTGAGGCAAAAGTGATGACGGGTCCTTGAGGATCACAGATGTATATTCTATGGTCAAAAGTATTTTTTTACTTTTCGTTTAAGATACACACTTTAAAGGAACTTCTAAGTAAAATCCTCATGGCACAAACATCATTGGCCCTCGGGGATCATGAAATTTTTAAGTTTTATTTTAGTGTGCGGTTAAGATGCGTGCTTTAAGGGAGCTTGAAATTCATTTTTAACCCAAATCCTTTGGCGGTGAAAATGATAACGGGCTAACGTAGATCACGAAAATGGAATTTTGGCTTAAAAGTATTTTTTACTATATCCGGTTAAGATCAGTACATTAAGGATGATTGGATCTGGGAAGTGATAATTTTTAAGTTAATCTTGTCAAATCTGAAAGGTTTCAGCCAAGTTTCATCGTCCTAGCATATCCGGAAGTACCTTAACTCCAATTACTGGAATTACGGACCCCTCCCCACCTCCAACTTTCCCCGGTGCCCGAATCCAGTCCTGTTCTGTCTCTGATGTATATGGGGCTTGTTCTTGTTCTTCCCACCAAGTTTAATCCCGTTCGTTCCACTCTGATTCTTTCACACGACTTTCAATTCTCTCCTCCACCCCTCCCCCCACATCATCGGATCACATCTGAGACATGAGGTCTATTTAAATATCAATTTTCAAGAATTTCCCATCACCGGTTCAAAAGGTATGTATATATAAAAATTAAGGATCCGCCCTCCCTCGAAACCCCCCACGATCGTCGGATCACGGAACTGCATATTTTGAAGTCAATTTGGTTGGATCCCTGATATACCTGCCAAGTTTCATCGTCCCAGCCCACCTGGAATTACCTTAACTCCGTACCACCGGAATTCCGAAACCCCATTCCAAGACCTAGGTCTTCTGCTTGTTCCTCCCGCCGACTTTCATCTCGTGTGTTTCACGCTAAGCGTGTATTGTGATTTCCGGTTCCTCCTTCCGACTCCCCTACTTTCACATAAGCCGGTCCGGACTTGAAGTAGGACATCTGACACTAACTGCAACATAAACCACGTAGAATAATTAGGGATAGTAAACATCTGATGCAAACACGTCCATTTCTGCTTATCTCGCAGAAAAATTGTTGGAGAAGACTATAACATTAACGGCGTGGGTTCTAAGACTATACACCCATAAATTAAATTGCGAAATTCTGCGTTCTTTAGATTTCTGATTCTCTAACTTCAAGCGTTCAATTCGCGATCTGGAAAAATAAATATCCAAACACCAAGTCCAGATTTAATTACTTTAGACAACTAACATCATTTCTTGATCATTTAGGGAATTCCATCATATGATGCAATCTTTTACTTAAGTAAAAATAGTATCATCTTTACTTGAATCGTAACTCCTTGGTCAGCAGTGACATATTAAAGCCTCCTTTGTCTCTTGCCATTTAGCTCGCACACTCATCACTCCACCGACAAATTGATTCGAATCAGTGTCAGTTCCTGCGATGTCAGTGTCCGACGAATCCGGCACGATGTTTCAGACCTAGAAAGACAGGGGAATTTACTTTACTTAATATACAAGGTTTTCGTGTGACCACCTTGTCGTTCACTAGACGGGTGTAGGCTTAGACCCCCCCCCAAAAAAAAACCAACCTGGCGACCCCCAGGTACCAATCCCCAGCCAATCCCCCCGGACGAAAGAATATAGGAGATCTTATTCAAAACTGCAATTTTGACCGCGAGCAATCAAGGATTTTCCGGAGACACTTGGGTTAAGTCAACGCATGACGACGGCTGGCCTCTGGATGGGCATTATCTCGTCCATGTATTAGTCGAACAAAATGTAGCTGACTTATCCGTTTTGCTTCGTCATATAAAAGCCTTTGTTCTGCTCAATACAAGTGCTCAATACAAACTGAACAACTCCTCAGTGTTTATGTTGGTGAGAATTTGTGAACTTGCCGATAGCGACATAATTTACCTCCGTAAACGTTGCTTTAATATAAATTCGTATTCCTAGAGAAGACTGAATATGCAAAGATATGACATAGTTTTCTGCATTTTTGTCAATAAACTAAACTAAAAAAATGTAAACTAAAACTAAAATTCGAGGGAATTCCTTTTTATCATCCATAACATCTTTTTTCAACAAATATCTGTATCAGAAACTCCCCTACCAAATCCTCTTCCCACCGAATCAGAAAACAAGTTCCATCTGGAGAAAGGTAACGGAGTGAACGGCAACGAGAACGGAGTGACCAGGAATATTTTTGAAAACAGATATCATGCTAAAGTGTCTACCGTGGGGAAAATTATGTATTTGTTTTAGGTTAGTAGAAGCTTTCTTTTACTTAGAAGAGACACTAGTCTATCATGTATAAAATGTACCGTCCGAAGTCGCACCAGTACGTGTCCGGAGTCACCCCACACATGGGGTGACTTCGGACACTTCTCCAGGGTTTGCTTTAAGTACTAACTAAAGCAGAATTAAGTCTGAAAAAATTCTGTGTTTGTAGCTCAATGTTTTATCTTTCCGTTGAGATAAAAACGAAAGCCAAGACTTTAACACTGTGACTTGCAGAGACCCTGGAGTCATAATCGTCCGGACTATCCCCAATCTACCCTACCTGGAAATCAGGAGTCTGAGACTCCTAAGAAAACGTTTAAAGAGAGATGCCTTTTCTTTCGAAGATTCAGAATAAAGTTTTTTGTGAAATTGTTGAAACACTTTTTGGCAAAGAAAATTCTCTGCGTCGATCCAAACAGTATAATTCGAACAGAGTTTGCTTGAAAATGGACGATAATTCATATGCCACTTCGTTCGGAGATTTTGTTTTTAAGGGAATGGCATAGACGAACCGTGAATAACATCAATTACTAACAGAACTAACTTCCAAGCCCGATTGTACTTTGGATTGTACTTGCTGGAAAGAACACTTCCAGAGCCTTCTCAACCCCGTGTTACCACCCCCTGCGTCACCTCCATCCCCGCAGCCCCCCTCCTCGCCGCCTGACGCGTATCGCTATGTTAATATTGACCCACCTGACCTCCTCGAGACCCAGTCAGCTATAAAAAAAAATCAAAAGGCACAAGGCACCTGGACCTGATGCCATATCTGCTGAGCTCTTTATAGAGGGAGGTCCTCTGTTAACATAGAAGTTACACGGCCTGGTTGTAAAAATCTGGAATGAAGAACAGTTCCCCCAAGAGTGGCGTGATTCAAAAATCCTGCCTGTTTTCAAAAAGGGAGATGCCACCCAATGCAAGAATTACAGAGGAATATCGCTAATCTGCATCGCAGCTAAAATCTTCACGATCATCCTCCTCAGCCGGTTTAGCTCCCACCGCAACTCAAGAACCAGACCGAATCAAGCTGGTTTCCGACCGGGCATGGGCATGGGGTGCATTGACCAACTGTTCACTCTAAGGCAAATCCTGGAGCACAGAGCGAAACACCAGCAGTTCACGATCGGCGTCTTCATAGATTTCATTACAGCATTCGACTCGGTCCTTAGAGACGGCATCTGGTTAGCTATGACTGAAGATGGAGTTCCTGACAAGCTGATACGTCTGATCAAAGCGTACTACGCTAACACTCGTGCCCAGGTCCAGGTCAATGGAGAGCTCTCTGCAATGTTCCTCATAGAACACGGGGTAAGACAGGGCTGCGTTCTGTCGCCTGTACTCTTCAATTTCGTTATTGACTGGATTATGTCCAAGGCCATGTCTGGTTTTGCTGGAGTACAGGTCAGTCCTGGCTTCAACCTGAGCGACCTTGACTACGCAGACGACATTGGCCTCCTGTCTGGAACTGCCACAGAAGCCCAAGACATGCTCTCCGAAGTTGCATCCACAGCTCATCCAATGGGCCTCAAAATCAGCATTCCGAAGACAAAGATCCTCATGTCCGACTCTTCCAACCAGGTTCAGTCTATCTACCTTCAACAAGAAGTAATCGAGGTGGTTGACGATTTCAAGTATCTCGGATCTCTGATTGACGCCAACGGGAGCAGCTCGACAGAAATACAAACACGAATCGCTTCTGCAGCAAGAGTCTTCGCGCAGCTTAACATCTGCCTATGGCGGAAACGCCAAATCCGGCTGCGTACCAAAATCCGGATCTACCAGGCTCTTGTCAGATCGGTTCTCTTATATGGCTGCGAGTCCTGGACAGTTAAAGCTTCTGAAGTACACGACCTCAACGTCTTCGACCACTCTTGCCTCCGGAGGATCCTTGGTGTCAGACTGTCCGACCGTATGAGCAACGCGGATCTCCGCCGATCATGCTCCCAACGCCTTGACATCGGGTCGATCATCAAGAGACGCCGGTTACGCTGATATGGGCACGTCCAACGCCGCCCACCCGAACCGCTTACCAAGAAGGCCCTCCACTGCCAGCCTCTTCCCGGGTGGAAGAAACGCCAAGGAGGACAGCGCAAAACGTGGCTCGCCTGCGTCAAGGCCGATCTAGAACCCATAGGAGGATTCCGCCGTTTTGGTAGGAGATGGGACGCAAACTGGCTTGATCTTACCCAGGAATGGACCAAAGACCGCCAAGGATGGTACTCTACTGTGGAACAACTCTTGGATGCCAGGGAAGGCTCGCAGCCTGTGTCCTGATACAAGTACAAGTAAGTAAGATTGTACTTTGGATGAGCTCCCTGAAGTTGGAACACATCGGCCTGGCACGATTCACCAAAATATAAACCGATAGTTTTGCAAAAATACGAGGGACGAGCTCGTCGATTCCGATGAAGTGTGTAAGAGGATTCGACCAGTATAAACTCTTTTGCTTCCGGTTGGGTGACATCAATAGCTGCCACAGGAGTTCTAACGGCACGAAAACTTCCAGGTTGTCCCTTTGCTTATGTGTTCGTTTCAAGTTTGCCATCCACTTCGAAGACGAACACTAACTGGCTCTCGTTTTGGTGTCTGTGTTCCTTTCGGGGTTTCGAAAGAGGCAAATAAGTTTTCAGTTATATTTTGGGGTTTTCAGGTGCTTGGCCGAGACGAAGAAATTTGAGGACGTTTAATGGGTATTTAATGGGTACTTTTCTCATAGTTTGCGCAACTGTAATCCCAAGCCATTGATTTTTTCTTCGGTTACGAGAACATTGAATCCAACAGTCAGAGAACGTTTCCGAGGAGTAGCTATTGCGTTGAAACAAAGGTACTGAAAATTACTAGCATTGACTGATGAGGCTAACAACCTTTGTTTTAAGGCCCTTCTTGGATCGGCTGATAAGGAGGACATCGTCGGCATAGGCTAGGTAAGCTAACGTCGATACCACGGAAGTAATAAGTTGGCGGAAGCTTTCCCAGGCATTGAAAAATTTGCATTTAAAAATTTGTGGCGACAGGACCCTGCCCTTTGGAACTCGCTTTTTCACTGTAATAGGGTCACTCAGCCTGTCTTGCCATTTGAATATCAGCTTGCATTTACCACGATACCACGATCTTAAGGCTAATATGACCCGACCCACCCCACAATCCAGCGATGTCAATTGCACAACATTATTGTCTTTTTAGTAATGTGTATTTTTGTTTTGTTTTATATGTAAACCTTGGACTTTGAACACTTATAATTGTAGGAGGATATGTCCGAAAAATATCCTGCTTCTGCTGTAATCACTTGCTAAACCTTTATCCTGCAATCTCTTTCGCATTGTCAACCCTCCATTTTAATTGTTAAGCCTGTGATATTGGTCGTGATCCAGTCTTGGCCGATTCAAGTCGTCAGTTGGTTGGTGACATGTTGTACACTTAAAGATCCATTATTGGTAATTTTTTGTATTCTTCCCAATTCCCATGTTCACGAAAAGAGCCCAATGTGGCGGTGTAGGTTCACATTCACACTACACCGATTTCCTTATAGTCCGGGATCCAGGCACCTCTATTGCTCAAGGGGGGTAGCTCGAGAGCTAGAGAAGGTTTGAAGAAATTTTATAGAGCAACTTTTTGTGCTGAAGACGAAAACCCACCGCACCGATGTAGGCCACCGCATTTTAACCTATAAAGGCAGATTAGGCCTATTAAGACAAACTGTAGAAATACAATTTTCCTGCCAGGACCGCATAGACTAAATCAAACAAACCTTACATATTCCGAGCTCTCTTCTTCCAATCGAGTGGTGTGTTTTATATTTTTTTTAACTTACCTTCTTTTTTTAGAAACGTCTTAGAAACAAAGAAAAAACGAAAAAATTTAACTTTTCTAATTAAATTGTCATTTTTGGGGGAGAAACTTCCTGCAAATTTGATATTTTTATTATTTCACTTGAAAGATGAGCTCTTTACCAATCGATTGAGCTGTTCAAACTTCAAAATATTTAGTTTTCTGAATTTTTGAATTTTTTAATTCAGAGCATCCACTTTTTCATCCATCAGTGATATTGGAAATTTTTAAAGAAATATTTTAGTATAAAGGTAGGTTTAGGGTTCATTTCTTGACGTGGAATCCAATTATGACATTGGTTTTTAATTAAGGATAAGTACCAACTTTTTGAGCCGAGAACGATGAGTCAGATAACACACCACGAGTGTAGGTAAGCCTAACAAAAATTTTGGCTTATCAGATAAATTTTGGCCTGTAAAGACCAGCTCAAAGAAAATATTTCCGGGAACAACGATACAAGCAAGAAACAGCAAACTCGATTTGCTGTTTCTGCCATATACCGAAGCCACATACCATATCATGTACCATGCCATATACCAATCACTTTATCCTCGGTCGGACCAGTGATCGCAAGTTTGGGAACTTCCAGATGTGCTAAGACGATGAAACTTGGCAGAGGTATTAGGGACTCAACCAAAATAACCTTGAAATAGTCATGTCCCCCGACCATCGCGGGGGGATTGGAGGGAGGGGAAATCCGGAATATTGAGGTATACATAACTTTTGAACTGGAGACAGGATCTTGGTGAAACCCTTTTGTTGCGGGTCAAGTCCACTTAGTATTTTTCTTCGTTATTTACAAGCTAAGGTTAAATACATATGCCATCTAGGTAGTTGTGCTTTGCATTGCCGGTAGATGGTGTGGTTGCTTTGTGATTGTGGCGATTCCCTATTGGATGCCGCCTGATAGGCTCCACGTTTGTTGATTGGTCTTGAGAATGGAAATTAAGGTCATGTCCATCGGTTTTCAGCAGAGATTCACGCTATCACAAGGCCCCAGTGACCCCATCTAAGACCTAGCCTTATCCACCATCCTTGAAACCACATCACTGGTGACAGCTTTGACAACCCAGTCTCCAAGACCACCAGGCCGTTGCTGAGTCTTGTTGGAAATCAGCATCTTGTACGCACTGTCTGATCCCTACCACCCAGACAGGCAATTTTAGGATTTCTGGAAGTAGCTAGCGGAGACGTCTGCATTTTTTGAGCGCTAGGCTATATCTGCTCATACTGCCCTGACCCGACCCCTAGTTATGTACTGGAGTGTGGTAGGCTTTTCAACCAGCCTGTTTGTTTGTAGTACCCCAACGGTCAACTCTTCTCTCAATTACCCAGAATTTATGAGGAAATTGCTCCTGAATTTTTCATTATCTGACGTTTTCCGAAGTTTGAATAGTACAACCCCCTACCCCCTCGTAACACTTTACATTTCATAGTATGTAAACGTTAACCCAATTTTGGGTAAGTGCCTGCTGATGATTCTGACTCGGGCTACTGCATCGCATCAATCCATAGGAGACCACTTGGCCAGATAACTGTTTCGCATGAGTTCGAGAATTTTCAGACTCCTCTCAGAAGGTCGGTGAAATCTTCACCTACTAACTCTCATCCTAAACGGCAGGAAGATGACACGACCAGGAGGTTGCTTGTACTTAGACCTTTAGGACCAGCAGTCCTTTGCAAAGGACGCAACCTTCAGGCATACCATCTGTGGTCACAGCAACAGCTCTAGCTTCAACGACTACGGTAGTAACTACATGTGCTGCACTTGGGAGGCATGATGGCTCAAGGGTTGAGCTTCTAGCTGCAACAGCTACTGTGCCCAGCAGACCTAATAGGTTCGAATCCGTTTTATTGTATTACTGGTGCTGTACAAGTCCATCAAAATTTCACTTCACAGCCTACTCATCGGGAGAGTTTTAGGCTGGGCCATTTTCAGCAGCAACTCTTTCAACAGCAACTTTTTCAGCAACAATTTCACCAGCAACAGTTGTATTGTCAACAGTAGGGTCAGCAACAACATATTCAACATGCTGCCGGCAATGTATTCCTTCAGACAGATGACTGGGATTGCCAAAGAAATCTGTATATTCCCAAAATGAAGAGCACAAGAGCAGAAGTGTCGAACCCTGGGGAAGAAAGGTTTAACCACAAGGACTCTGGGAGTACGTCACAAGAAGGATTTCTTCCCGTAGACCCCACCCCAGGCCCTTTCTAGGTTACACAGTCCAGCAGCATACGTACATTCTCAGCAAATTCTGCCACAACGGCATGAGCAGAAGTAACAGCTGAAGCAACGAAAAGGGCAACAAACACCACAACTACATATAGCCACACACAACTCTTCGAGGAACCCCAAATGGTCCCCCTCAACGTAGGAAGATAGGGTACCTCAGACAGGGAGTGGTTTTCCTCCCCAGTCTGTACCAAACCCTAATCCTCCAAGTCCTAGCACTTCTTTTAGTCTAACCCGAAACGGTAGTAGTAGGCTGTCTCATTCAGGAGGCAGCAGATCCAGCAGGTCTTCAAACGGTAATCGGCACCGTAGGGGGAATCCACAGACACCGAGTACTACGGGAAACGCTTCCGGACTGAAAGAAAGGCATACTCGGAGTCCTATAAGCAGCTCAGCTATCGGCTAGCCGACCTTAGATTATGATCGCTGGACACGATCTGATGGAAAACCTGGAAGAGAATGCTGCGCTTTTTGATAAGGTGATGGAGAGGATACTGCTAGAGCAATTCATCGAGACGACTCATCCTACCCTGAAAGTCCATCACAGGGAAAAGGACCCAGAGTCGTTAAGAAAAGCGGCGAAAGAAGCCGACAAGTACGTTGAGTGCAGGAAGGATGTGAATAACCGTAAACATGATCGACACCAGGACGGAAAGCCTGGGATCAGCCCGCCAACTTCACCGATAGTTAAGAGAAAGTTAAAGTAGGGATAAGCAGCCTACAAGACCTTGCTACCACTGTAATGATCCTCCCCATTTACCCTCAAATAGCCCGTCAAGGAAGAGTACGTTTCAGAGACCCCCTATGACTATAGATATAGGATTGGAGCGTCGCACAGACCCACTTCCTATAACCATCAAGGGGTGGACAGGGAGCGAGAAGGGGGCAACCTGACGTAAAAAGGACAGCCCTTGTCAGGTACCCCAAGAAGAATTTGCGTGCCTTTGCCTTCCCATAACGTTCGCGGAAAACTTAATGGAAAAAGTTTTGAGATGGTCCTTGACTCAGCAAGCGACCTGAATTTGTTCGAGCACATCTTATAGATCCAACAACCATCAGCCGCAGTGACACAACGCCGGTCCTGTTTTTCCATGGCGACCGTCATCAATGCTAGTCAGCATGGGTAAAGTTGGAAATTGCTCTGAAAAATTGATCAATACCAACTAGAAGTCTAAAATCTAGGCTTCTCGGGAACCTGGCTACAGACATCCTAGTTTGAAGTGACTTCAGTGGTTTGGGAAGTCTAATTACGATGAAAGCCACTTCGATAGTTCAATGGACTAATTCTTCAAATCGGCTAAATGCAGCTTCACTGGGGAACACCAGAAACGATGGTGCCTACGGCAAAGGGCACAGCTACTTAGTCATCGACGATCACACGCCCAAACGACCAGCAACAAGAGGGAGGAGAACGAGGAAACCAGCAGGATTAAGGGATTAACACCCCTCTTTTAACATCTTAATGCTTTTCTTTCCTTAACCGCTCTTGCTCGTAGGAAATGTTGCAGACATTTTTGGCCCAAGGCAGAGCAGTTTGAACGCTACCTACTCAGGAACCTCTGGCATTTCATCGGATTTCTTCGACGAGGGAAAGAAGTTCGGAAAGTCAGAGTTGAGAAACTGTTCGAAAGAATAGCAAGAGGGAAGGTTTGATTGAATTTCAGCATTTACTGAATGGTTGTACTCCAGATTGTGTCCTCTGAAAATTATGACCCATTTAAGTTGAGAACGGTTGTCCGATTCGATTTAAACTTTATGGGTGGTAGGAGAGAAGCCTGCGGTGAATTGTTTGTGTTTCTAAACCGCATTCGACCACCGTTGGGGGAGTCAGGAGAGTAGGGGCAGGAATAATTTGGAACATGTGTCGGGACAGTACAGATGAAGGAATTGTGATGAAACTTGAAAAACACAATGTGCGTGAGTTATTTTAAGATAGCGATCGGATTCTGCTGACGTTGTTGGAGTTAAAAGGTCGGTACCAGAATTTTTTCGAATGTGCTCAGATTCGGATGAAAACTAATGTGTGATGGGAGTAGAAGAAATTTATATGTTCGATCCAGGTGTGACCGCGGTGGGGCGGGGGGGGTAGTTTGATGGGGGGCCCCGGATATTTATTAACATATTATAAATCAAACGGATATAGAGGAAATGGGATGAAACCTGGAAAAGACAATGGTCAACAGGAGTTGCAATAGTTTTCAAGTTCAAGTTTAATCGGATTAACTTGAACTTGTTTAATCCTTGACAGATATAACACATCAATAAGTTCGAGTTAGAGAATACAAACAAAAAAATACAACTTCTGAAGTCCATCCTTTTTCTTTTCGAAATAAAGAATGAAAAAATAAATAAAAATTAAAAATAAATTCTAATGTAGCTTGTATTTTTTAGTAGAGTATGTAACCCAGAAGGCGTTACTAGCCAAAACGTTAAAGGGGATAAGGTATTTACAGATTGGCTTACCGACTGTTTTTGCAGAAATACATCTATTTTTCAAGAAACAAGAGCTAGAAGCTCAGGTGGCACTTGCAAGCCTTGGTAAAAAGATGAAAGTAGGAATTTGCTAATTCGTGGGATTGTTGTGATCATTTGTGAGCAAAACCCTTGAGCTCTTAGTCATCGACCCGTGGAAACCACGAGGATGTATCGTTTGGAAAATGTTTTTTTTGGCATTTGGAGGTGATAATGCGCACTTTAAGAGCGCTAGAAATTCAGTTGTAACAAGGTTAAGATGGACACTGTAAGGGTGCTAGGAATTCATTTCTAAGCGATACCCTTGAGGTAAAAATGATCATGTTAACAAAACGTTAATTTTGCTTAAAAGTAATTTTTTGTAGTTTGCGGTTAAGATGAGTACTTTACTGGATGATCGGATCTAGGAAGTGACAGCTTCTAAGCCAATCTTATCAAGTCTCTAGTGTTCTAGCCAAGCTTCGTCGTCTTAACACACCTGAAAGTACCTTAAGTCGTGTTCATCGGAATTCCGGACCCCCTCAAACTCCCCCCAGAGTGCCCGAGTCCGTTCCAGATCTGTCACTGATGTATCTAGGGCTTATGCTTGTTCTTCCCACCAAGTTTCATCCGAATCGCTATAATCCATAGGTGTTATGAATTTCCGGTCTCCTCACCCAACTCCCCCACATTGACCAGACCCTGTCCGCATTTGAAATGGGATATGTGAGACATAAGTTCTTTCCGAATATCAAGTTTCATTAAGATCCAATCACCTGTTAAAAAGTTGGACACGCCTCAAGATTCCGGATCCCACCTCCCTATACTCCCCCACGATGGTCAAATTGAAGAAACGACTGTTCTTAAGCTAGAATTGTCGAGTCCCCGATATTCCTGTCAAGTTTCAGCGTCCCAGCACATGTGTAAGCCTCTTAACCCGGGATCACTGGAATTTCGGAAACCTCCTCCCAACTCCCCCCACAGTGCTTAGATCTGGTCCGTTTTTGTCAACTATGTATCGATGGCTTGTGCTTATCGTCCCACCAAGTTAAGGTACTTCCAGATGTGCTAGGACGATGAAACTTGGCAAGAGCACTAGGGACCCGACCGAACTAATCTGGAAACAATCAGTTTCCAAATTCGACCATATGGTGGGAGTGGAAGACTGGGAAATCCGGAAAATTGAGTAGTGTGTAACTTTGGAACGGGTGATCGGATTGGAACGAAACCTAATAACTCAATAAATGCCATACCTCTGATGTCCCGTTTGGAGTCAAGACCGGATTCGACAGCTATGGGGGAGTCGGGGGGTGGTAATCTGGAGAAACGGTTAGAATGGAGGGATCAGAGTGAAACTTGCAGGGAAGAACAAGCACCTGCTCCAGATAAATTGTTTATACAGTTGGACTGGATCCGGACACTGGGGGGGGGGGGTGGAGGGAAATTTCCCGGAATTCCGGTAATGGCGGTTTTGGGGTCTTCACGACGAAACTTGGGAGGCGTATCAGGGACCCGATCAAACTGACTTATAAATAAAAATTTACTTGATCCGATAGTCGTGGGGGGAGTAGAGGGAGGGGTATCCGGAATGTTGCGTCATGTATAACTTTGGAAGGGTTCATCGGATTTGAGTGATATCTGACAGTTTAACAGAGGACATGTCTCTGGTGTTCTTTGTCCTGTCCTGATCCGACAGCATTGGGGGGGGGGGACCGGAAAATACGTGACCAACTTAGACTGGACAGATCGGGATGGAACTTTGTAGGAATAACAAACAGATGCCTTGGATAAGATACATCTTTTACAGAACCGGATTGGTTCCGGTGTGTATGGGGGAGTTGGGGGGGGGTCGGAATTCCGGTGATTGCGATTTAAGGTGCGTGCAGTTGTGCTAGATCGATGGAACTTGGCTGGATTATTAGAGATTTGACAAGATTCGCCTATAAATCGCCACTTTCCAAATCCGATCATTCCTTAAAACACCAGTCTTGACCGCAAATTCAGAAAACTACTCTTAAGCAAAATTTACATTTTCATGATCCCCATGAGCCCATTATCATTTTTGTCTCAGGTTTTTGCTTGAAAATGAAGTTCTAGCTCCCTTAAAGACCGTGTCTTAATTGCAAGGTCAAAAAGTACTTTTTATGGTACTTGCAGCTTCGCTCAAGTGCCGTATACCGATCACTTTTCGGTCTGTCGGGCGGTCCACTGTTCTCAAGTTAGGGTACTTTCAGAGGTGCTAGGATGATGAAACTTGGCAGACATATCAGGGACCCGACCAAACCAACCTAGAAATAGTCACTTCCCTGATCCGACCACAGTGGGAGGAGTGGAGGAATTTTGAGGCAAGTACAACTTTCGAACGAGTGATCGGATCTTAATGAAACTATATATTTGGAGCGTGTCCGAAAGCTCAAAATGCAGCATTAATGTAGTATTAATGCAGCTTTTTTCGTAGCGTTTTGAGTTCGGACTAGAATTTCTTCCGTCATTAATGCAGCATTACTGACGTCAAAAATCCTACGAAAAATGCTGCGAAGTTGCAGCATTTATGTGACATTTTTGAGAAGAAGTTGGGAAAACACCGGCGATTCGTTTTGATGAACGGTTTGGGGTTGACGGGAGAATTAAAAAGAAAACCCTAATTTGGTGAATTCTTTTTGTGTGTAATAAAGTATATAAAAACAAATCAAAACATCGCGTGAGTGCGTCAGAGTCAAATTTAGTGGTCTTGTAGTCTTTAGACTTCAAAAGTGGTACAAGTTCATAAATAAATAGTTAGAAATTTCGGGTAACTCGGCTATTTGAAGTAAAAAAAAAAATAAAACTTGGGCTATTTCAAATATTTTTAATGGTATCGAAAAATAAGAAAGTAGACTGCAATCATTCAAAAATAATACAATACGGTGTTCTTTTCAGTGTGGAGTGATTGGGAGAATGACCTAATTATTATTTTTCCAAGGAAAAAACAAAACAAATGTCAAACATAAATTATACAGACACTGTCGAAATTAGTAAATTATTGAAATAATTCTACCTTTTTTCCGAAATTATAGAATAATCCTGGGAAGCTTGATAAAAATTATTCTATGTTCACATTGATCTGACAGAATTTAAACTCGATTGACCAGAAACTACTCAGGTTTGACCTAATCCCCGAAGCTACAGTATGTTTACTGTCCCCAAAGTCATCACGCAATGGCCACATTCCAAAGGATTTATTTATCCCCTGGTGACCGCGTTGAAAATACGGGCTATTTGGACGATCAGCGGCTGACTTTGGATGCTAATGCTGACCGAATTGCGACTTTAATTAAGTTCAAAGAAGAAACGACGAGAGCATATTTCGGAATTAAAATGCAGCATTAATGCTGCATTTCTGGCAGCATTTTTCGTGAAAGAAGCTTTCGGACAAACTCTTGGAAAGACCTCCTGTCTCAGACGACTCTTACTTAATCCGATATTCGTGGGGGGGGGGGGTAAAGGGAGCGGGAATACGGAACATTGAGTCATGCGTAACTTTGGAACGGTTGATCGGATATAGTGAAATTTAATAACTGAATAAAGGACATGTCTCTTGTGACTTTTTAATGTCCAGACCGGATCCGACAACAATGGGGGGGGGGAATACGTGATCGGCTTAGACTGGAGAGATCGGGTTGGGTCTTTGTGGGATTGACAAACAGATGCTCTGGATAAATCATTTACATAACCGGATTAGCTCCGGCAACTGTGGGGGAGTTTGAAGTTTCGTAAAAACAGGTGATCCGGAATTCCGTGATCTAGATTTAAGGTACTTCCAGCTGGGCTTGTTCGATGAAACTTGCCAGGAATTTTAGAGATTCGACAAGATTGGCTTCGAAATCGACACTTTCCAAATTCGACCATTCCTTAAAGTACCAATCTTGACCGCAAAGTGAGAAACATTTTCATGATCCCCATGGGTTTTGCCTCAAGGGTTGCTTACAAATGAAGTTCGAGCTCGCATAAAGTGCGCATCTTAACCGCAAGGTCAAAAAATACTTTTTTGTTTATCCAACGATACATCTCAACCCATGATAGTATGGGCCACAAGGGTTTTGCTTAAAAATTTATTTCTGTCACCCTTAAAGTGCGCATTTTCACCGAAAAGTGAAAAAATACTTTTGACCAAACGGTATAGATCAATGAACCCCTAAGGGCCTGTGATAGTTTTTACCTTAAAGTTTAACCGAAAAGGGCTAGGATACGACAATTTACTTACCCATCACTTATTCACTTAAACTGGCTTGAAGACCCGCTGAAAATGAGTTACTTCGTTGTTCCGCTATTCACGAACAATCGATTTTCAAACAGTGGAATTTCCGTGTGATTTGTGGTGCCTACATACGCTTGTATTTTTGCTGTATGCCTTACGAGAAAAATTTTCTCACCATTGCCCACTGAAAAGCCGCATTTTTGTTGAGATTAAAATTTCCCACTTCATAGTAGAATTTACGCTGTGGGGACGGCTGGAGATATTCTGAGCCTCATAACTATAGCAGATAGTGGAAAATCAAAAAAGCTCTTTGCTGAATCCAAATAATTTAGTGTATCCAATTAAATGACACACAAATGAGTTGGCTTTTCAGTTAAACTTTAAGTGTTTTGTCTTACAGCTGAATTTCTAGCGCCTTTAAAGTGCGCAGAATTACAGCCAAGTTCAAAAATAAAATACTTTTTCTCTAGCTCCCTTAAAGTATGTATCTGAAGACGGGGTCCCGTCACTACCCCCACACGTCATAAGCCCCACACGTCAGATCCCCCACAAAATCCGTCACTACGCCCACATTTTCCGACAGTTCACCCACACGTCACAAGGCCCACATTTTCTGACAGTTAGCCTACACGTCAGTTCGCCCACACGTCAGTTCACCCACACGTCAGTTCACCTACACGTCAGTTAAACCACACGTCAGTTCACCCACCGTCAGTTCGCCCACACGTCAGTACACCCACTCTTAAAATCCGACAGTTCCCCCACACGTCAGTTCGCCAACGTCAGTTCGCCGATCGTCAGTTCACCCACACGTCATAACCCCCACACGTCATAACCCCCACACGTCATAACCTCCACACGTCATAACCCGTATGGAAATAATTCAAGTCGTAAACGATCGTAAACGATCGTTTTTTTACGATCGTATTATGGGACATTCCGATCGTAAACGATCGTTTTTTTACGATTGGAAACAGTTGTTTACGATTGGAAACAGTCGTTTACGATCGTAAACGATCGTTTACGATCGTTTCCAATCGTAAACGATCGTATTTTTACGATCGTAAACGATCGTTTCCAATCGTAAACGATCGTATACGATCGTTTTTTTACGATCGTATTATGGGACATTCCGATCGTAAACGATCGTTTTTTTACGATCGGAAACAGTTGTTAACGATCGTTTTTTACGATCGTATTATGGGACATTCCGATCGTAAACGATCGTTTTTTTACGATCGGAAACAGTTGTTAACGATCGTATTTTTACGTTTTTTTTATCGTATTTTTACGATCGTAAAAAAAAACGATCGTTAACAACTGTTTCCAGTCGTAAACGATCGTTTTTTCCCAATTGTATTATGGGACAATCCGATCGTAAACGATTGTATTTTTATGATTGGAAAGAGTTGTTAACGATCGTATTTTTCCGATCGGAAACGGTTGTTCCCAATCGTATTTCCAGTATGATTATGGCAGATAATTCAAGCTGAAAAAAAAACAATAGTAAACGATCGTTATTATCGAAAACAGTTATTTCTAAGATTTTTTTTCAATACGAGCATTGGGCATATTTCCCGAGGGGCTACCCACTCCCCGGCACCTGCTGTACACCCTTTCCCGGCACCGGCCGGCACCAACCGAAATTGGCGGTGCCGGCACCGGTGCCGACAATAAATTGGTCGATTCATCTTTCAAACGCTTCCAAAAATGGTTATTTTGTTGATTTAACACGTGACAACCGGTGCCGACGGGTTTCAGCCGGTGCCGGCACCGACCGGGCATCGCGGCACCGGGCACTTGCTGTACACTAAAATCGAGAGTGGTCAACCCCTCGATATTTCCACACTGTATGTAGTCACTTCCATTTTTATAACTGAATTAAGCACTGATATTTCCAGATTTTTGTAAAATATGCTGTCATGAAGGCATTCCACTTCCAGCTGGTGAGGTCCTGAAAGATCTGCGACCATAAGAAGACATGAAGATTCCACTAAGCCACCCACTAGAGTAGAAAAGATATCATTCTCAGCCAGTTCTACATTTGTTCAATTGTTTGGACAAAACGAATAAAAACTAACGAAGGGAACATTTATCCGCAACACCCCGAAGAAATGTCACTACTCCCTGAGGCGGTCGTGGTCTGAGGCGGTCGGCGCTGATTGGCTTGTTGCAGAGCGCTGTCACAGGTCATGCTTTGCGCACGTGAGGTCAGCATACCTCTGGGAATTCATTGTATAGGAAGACGGCATTTTCGGTATAACTTGTCAGCACCAAGTTATAGGGGTGAATAATGGTATACGTAACTTTTCAGAGTGTGTAGAATAATAGGGGTTAAGTGAAAAGGAAAGGTAATCAATTGGTTAGGTATGATCGCCTGGCAATGGTCGCTAGTGATCCGTTAACCTAACTACCTCAACCTAATCCTATTCTAACACTATCCCAACCCTACCCCTATATATAGCTATACCAAACCTCCCAGCCACTAAAAACTAATCAACTTTCTTATCGTCTTGAAAATAAAAACAATTGCTTCCGATCGAAAACAGTTGAAAACGATCGGAAACAATTGAAAACGATCGTCAAATTACGATCGTAAAAAAACGATCGTAAAATTACGATCGTAAACAACCGTTTACGATTGGGATTTTAGTTTCAGCTTTTAGTTAAACTATTTGGATTATGCAAAACTAAAAACTAATCAACTTTCTTATTGCCGTTGTTAGAAATCAGGCCTGTATTTATTGTCTTGAAAATAAAAACAATTGTTTCCGATCGAAAACAGTTGAAAACGATCGTAAACAATTGAAAACGATCGTTAAATTACGATCGTAAAAAAACGATCGTAAAATTACGATCGTAAACAATTGTTTACGATCGTTAAATTACGATCGTAAAAAAAACGATCGTTAAATTACGATCGTAAAAAAACGATCGTAAAATTACGATCGTAAATAACCGTTTACGATCGTTAAATTACGATCGTAAAAAAACGATCGTAAAATTACGATCGTAAACAACCGTTTACGATCGTAAACAACCGTTTACGATCGTAAACAACCGTTTACGATCGTAAACAATTGTTTACGATCGTTAAATTACGATCGTAAAAAAACGATCGTAAAATTACGATCGTAAACAACCGTTTACGATCGTAAACAATTGTTTACGATCGTTAACAATTGTAAACGATCGTTAACAACTGTTTACGACTTAATTATTTCCATACGGGAACCCCCACACGTCATAACCCCCACACGTCATAACCCCCACACTTTCCGACAGTTCGCCCACAATAGAGACCCACCGCCAATTAGTTCAGAAAACCCGACTGAGTCAGAGATCAAAACCCAGGGGACTAATTAGAAGGGGCCGACGTTTACGCATTTTAACGAAGGCAAAAAATTCATTCAGAATCGCTGGAAGCTTGCTGTCAGATCTGATATTGATTTCCTTTACGAAAAGAAAAAAATGGACGAAAGAAAACACGCAGGGATCAGAGAAGGAAGCTTTCGGAATACTGTCTCGCTCGTTAAAGTACGTATGAGGACCTGGCGGGTTGCATTTCAATCCCTTAAAGGATACGTCGTACTTATTATACAATCCATTCTCGATCCAGAGATGCCCAACTTCATAAGTGTATCCTATTTCCTCTATTAGCAACACACTGATTATCATGCTTGCCATGTTTTTTCTCTTTGCGTGACGTATTAGGCGCCCGATCATTGTTTCCGAGAAGCATATTCGTCCGAGGACAGGTTATGCAAATTTTGCCAAGATTGTCGTTCAAGGCAAGGGAGATGGAAAAAGGCTAAAAACAGCCGTGAATGCGTGAAGTCGAGCTTTCCATGCGATGGAGTCATTCCTGGTGCGCGAGAAATTAAAAAGGATTTGCCACCTCCAGTAAGCCGCAAGTGAAGCGTAGCCTTATCGAAAGGAACGCTCGACTCTATGCAGTGAAACTTATAGGACCTCTCTTACTTACTCTGCCTTTCCGATTATCCCTAGCTTACTTGTGGAATTACAAGCTTCAGAAATCCCCACCCTTCGTCAGTGTTTCCTTTTGCACCTACGGTCAGTCACGGAGCAGAGCCTCAAAGGTCCGCCAATTGACCTTTTAAAAATAAGTGAATGATAAGCTCCAAAATGTTTTTTTTTTCATTTTCCAGACTCTTTTTCTTTTTCTTTGTTTTTCCAGTTTTTAACCACGGCGTGCTGGCCCGGCCCGATACTGAAGTTTCCTGTTGGCGAACGGCACTGAGACTACCGAAAACTTCTGTTTCTGTCCGGTCCGGCAATAATAACATTGAATATAATACTGCGGGTGTGTGTATCTGGCTCGGTCATTGAATCTGGCTCGGTCATCGGTCCTGAATCGGACACGGTAGGGGGAGTTGAAGGGGGATTAAGGAAAATTTCTGGCACGCCTAGGCATCAAACGGGTGGAGCGATTGGATGAAACTTGGAAGCTAAAAAGGTCATTTACCCTAGATGTTCCATTTTTGTCTCCCGGAAGGATTTGGCTTCGGGGAGTCGGAGTTGGGTGTCGGACATGGGTTCCGGCTAAACCCCCCCCGGCAAAAACCCCCCGCCAAACCCCCCCCCCCCCGGCTAAAACCCCCCGTGACCAAAACCCCCCGACCAAAACCCCCCGGTACCAAAACCCCCCCGACCAAAACCCCCCCGGTACCAAACCCCCCCCCCCGACCAAAACCCCCCCGGTACCAAAAACCCCCGGTACCAAAACCCCCCCGCATAAAAAAAGACGGGTATGTATGAGTAAAGTAACTGTTAGGTAGAGAGTAAGAGAAGAATAGACCCCCCCCCCCCGGTACCCCCCCCGAATCCTTAGACACTCACACATATTTAGACTGGGATTTACTGGGCAACAAAACAAACAACCATGTGACAGTTTTACCATTGACAAGCACGAAGGTGAAGCGCTGATATTTCTGGGACTATCTTGAAAGTGCTATCACAAAACGAGCTCAACCTTTCCCTTGACCCAAAGGATCCTCCCATTAAGTCTCATCAAAATATCTCATTCCCTTCGAAAGTTATCCTGCTCACAGACGGAAAGTAGGACAACTTTTGCGGTGTCATAGGTTTTCCTCCGCTTACTGCCCATCTTTGAGTTTCTGGTATGAATCAGGGATAACTAAAGAGCAATCAGGCAAAGGGAGCTTCACATTGCACCAATGGGTGGCATCCTAACTGCAGCTTCCTTGCCAAGAAGGAGGAGGCATTGGGAAAGGATTTGTTGGGGGGATCGATACACAGAGTGGAACTGGCTTTGATTTGATCATTCACATTTAACACCTCACTGACAACAGCTTCAGTTAATGAATGCGGGTGTTTGGTGACTTCAGCAAAACCATCAACCTTCACCTTCGCCTTAACACTCTCTTTGTTTATCATTGTTCTGATACCCACTGTACTTCAGACATTATTGTAGAGTCAAGTTTGTAAAAGAAGTTTATTTACTCTTACTCTCTAACTACCAGTTACTCTACTTATACCCGTCTTTTTTATGCGGGGGGGTTTTGGTCGGGGGGGTTTTGGTCGGGGGGGGTTTGGTACCGGCGGGGTTTTGGTCGGGGGGGTTTTGGTACCGGGGGGGGTTTGGTCGGGGGGGTTTTGGTCACGGGGGGGGTTTAGCCGGGGGGGGGGTTTGGCGGGGGGGGTTTGTCCGGGGGGGTTTTCGCCGGGGGGGTTTTAGCCTAGCCCCGTCGGACATTACCCGGAAATGCTCAGATTCGGGTGAAACTTGATGGGTTGTAGGAGCAGATGCCATAAATATCCCATTTCTAGGTCAAAACCGCATCTTTCGACGGCGGGAGGTTGGAAGGGGGGTATTTTGTGACGTTTCCATTTATTTTCTTGTACTGCCTACTCGTAGCAAGTGCCATATGAGCTCGTAACTCTGGTCGTAAAAGAACTTGAACTTTTCGAAGAAGTTCGAGCTTTGCTTGCAGCCATTCTTAGAGTATATTTAGCAAAGCCGGAATAGGAAATTACAACAGAAACAGGCAACGCTTGAGATTCGCCCACACTTGAAGTGCAGGAAAAGGCTTATGAGGTCAGAAGAAAACATGTTGAACAAGATCGACCCTTCTTGACACAACTTATTCAATTCAATATAATTTATTCCCAAAATTCTGATCTAACAAAATGCACGGGATTTGTCATACATGGTTAAAATTCTCTTAAGTCACATTAAAACTACGGATAAATAAAGCACGAATGAATTTAAATAACGTTCACTGCTGTGCGCAGGTGGATTCACTAGCTGAGGTTTGTTGGCTGTCCGAGAGACACTTCTTGTCGGACGAGTGTCCATCTTTTTTTCTTCTTCGGGTGGCAGGATGTTACGATGCAATTCAGAGGCCAGGCTTTTCAGTCCAAATTTCATAGTGAGGTCGTGTCGACGTGCCGCAAGAGTTGTGATTCCCAATTCGTCCAGTGCTTTTTGGTACGATTGATATTTGTCAGCCAGAATGATTTTGAGCGCCCTTTTTTGGATGGTTTCCAGTCTTTCAGTTTGCTGCTGGTTAAGGCCTGGATGCCATACGGGGCTGCAGTATTCAAGCAGCGGCCGTATATACATCATAAAGCAGCGTCGACTTGAAGTTTAGTTTATTTTCTTCTTCTCAGTTTTACTATATGTTTATACGACACGTTCCTTTCTGGGCTGGCCTTGATGTTAATGTCCAAAAGTATAGCCTACCGAGTAATCTAACAACCAAGAAAAACCTGAAGAAAAAAAGGTTTTTCTCGTCAGTTTCCCAGACTTGTTGTTGTCTTCTTCTCAATTTTACTATATGTTTATATGACATGTTCCTTTCTGGGCTGGCCTTGATGTTAATGTCCAGAAGTGTAGCCTACCGAGTAATCTAACAACCAAGAAAAACCTGAAGAAAAAAGGTTTTTCTCGTCAGTTTCCCAGACTTGTTGGCACAACCCGGAACATACCC
Source organism: Branchinecta lindahli (assembly GCA_023053555.1). NCBI lineage: Eukaryota > Metazoa > Arthropoda > Branchiopoda > Anostraca > Branchinectidae > Branchinecta > Branchinecta lindahli. Next base: position 31,237,801 of record JAKZAO010000010.1, read on the forward strand.
GCCTCCCCCCCCCTAAAGGTAAACGGCTAGTGACGTTGGTTTTTATCCAGCGTAAAACCTTCACATTGAAACATAGCCTACAAACTGTAACTAGTCTCCTATCTGGGTACAGTACTGTACTGAACAACCCAGGACCGTTAGATTCGTCGCTGAGCATTAATTTCGGTTATTTTCGAAAGACCCTTTCTCTAATGTTCAGATAGAACATTCAATATCTGAAGTCAGGCGAAAAAATATGCATCCATCTCCATTCCCGGTATCCTACGGCACTCAATGAGATTTATCGGCACACTTAGGGCTCCGATGGTAGTTACGCCCCTGACTATATTAAGCGTTGCTGAAAAATGAGTAAGAAAGCTGGCCAACAACTGGCTTCAATGTGGACTAGTCCCAATCGTCCACCTTCGTTACCAACTTGTTACTTTAACGCCTTTCTCTTGCATATATTCTTCTTTTTGTGTCCTTCCCACTTATAAAACAAAAGTATCGAATCAATTAGCAAGCTTCTGACGATACTGAATTAATATTCGCCCTCATTAAAACGCGCAGAAGTCGACTTCTTCTTCAGAATCCCCTGGGTTATGATCCCTTTCTTTTAACTGCATTCACTCGAGATTATCAAACTGGTGGATGGGTCATTATATGTTGGCGAACTGTCGGAAAATGTGGGTCTTCTGACGTGTGGGGGTTATGACGTGTGGGGGTTATGAGGTGTGGGGGTTATGTCGTGTGGGGGTTATGACGTTTGGGGGTTATGACGTGTGGGGGTTATGACGTGTGGGGTTATGACATGTGGGGGTTATGTCGTGTGGGGGTTATGACGTGTGGGAGAATTGACGGATTTCTGAAGTGGGCGAACTGATGGTGGGTCAACTGACGGTGGGCGAACTGACGTGTGGGCGAACTGACGTGTGGGTGTTCTGACGTGTGGGCGAACTGACGTGTGGGGGTACTGACGTGTGGGCGAACTGACGTGTCGGTGAACTGTCGGATTTTTCTTGTGGGTGAACTGACGTGTGGGGTTTGTGACGTGTGGGGGTAGTGACGGCGACCCTTCCGGTTATCTGAACCGGAAAGGTACCCGCAAAAGTACTTTTGATCAAACAATACATCTCAACCCCCAATTTTCCACTTATCATGTTCCCTGACACCACGATCAAAAGTCTTTTTTTCCCGACACTGTGGTATCTGACACAGTGCATACTTTCAGATTCTCATCGTTGTCCTACCAGGTTTCCTCCCCCTTTGACTAGTCTTCCTTACCTACTACATACAGTTGCAAGTGCCATATGAGCTTACAGCTCTTGTTTTTTTTACCGACTGTGGCCTCAATATTCGGGAGAGCGTCCTCTCCCTCCCACACGTGATGACCCTGGCAACCATCGTTTGTAGATGTAGCAAATGTAGTAGTTGTTAGCATTATTATAATAAGACGCCTTGCAAGAAACCTACGTGATTCAGATCCCCTTGGCTACACTCAACCCCTGTCAATCATCATCGGAGATACGAATCATATCAGATAATTTTTGCATCCCTACCCTTTGACCGTTCAGGTGTCGGTCGTACACCCGAGCGCACATCCGGAAGTACGATCTGTGCCATAAGGTGAAGTAGAATTTTGCTTATGCGTAGAGCTAAATGATTATTGTAATTGCCAACGCCTCAACCCCTCATTCAGTTTTTGGGGCGTATTTACGTATTTACGCCATCTGGGGGCGTATTTTATGTGTTTGAGGGCAATGTGGCCCGCACGCTTTACAAACTGGTACCACCCCTCTCAGAAGTGGAAGAGATCCGGGAACACCTTCATGGGCAGGACGGCCTCATGCCCCTCTTGGACATCCGCCGCCGGATGGCGGCAGTTTTGATCCGTGGATACGGCAACCAGGACCTTATGGCGCTGGGGGTAACCTGCTCGTGCAGAGTAGACAGAGCGGAGCGCCGCAGGTCCCAAGAGAGTCCAAGGCCAGCAGGAGCCCAACATTTCCGAACTGCAGCCACTCCTCAGCAGCGCCAAACCCAGAGCCCCGTCATTCGGCCTCCCTCGATCAGGCTTCTCGTATCCAGGCACCTGGGCATTCCGCTCCTTCCACGGCCAGTGTCTTGCCAAGGATACCGGCCATTCATGAACGGGCCTCCACGGGCCACACGACAGGCGAGCGCCCCAATGGCCCCCTGTTAGGCCAGCCGTCGCGACGGACCGCCCAAACCAGTTTGAAGTCGATGCTGTGTTAGCCCCGCCGGCGCTTCCGTGGCACATTGCGACATTGACGCCCACCACTTCTCTCAGCACTGCATTTCCACCCGAGGAGAAACGTGACGTTGTGGTCGTCGTTCCTGCCGAACTACCGACTTCGACGCCGTGACGGCAAAGTCGGTTGGTGCTGCCGAAACAACGGAGGAAAGTGACTTTTTTTTGTGACTTTTTCGAACCGACCCCGGCTGGTAGTCCAAGCCAAAACAAGAGCTTGCTAAGCGAAATCTTGTAGGCCGTTGGAGTCGGCCAAAGTTCAGCCCGCCATGGGACGTCGAGATGCCGTGCCAGCCAATTTTGGATAAAATATTAAGCCTACTAGACCTCTATTGAGTTAAATTTCGCCCGAGCGAGGCAAGCGTTTTTGAACATCTTACTTAAATCTAACTAACTCCGCCCAGTGAGGCACGGGTAAAACTCATCTAACTTTTGCCCCAGTGAGGCACGGGTTTGTTAACCTCTCAGTAACACTACAGTTATGTAAGTGTTTGTAAATACAATTTTTTTAGATACCATCTACTGGCAAAAAATGGTTGGAATCTCTGTGATGTTTTGTGATCTCTATGTTTACGTGATATTTAGTCACAGGAATTTGTGAAGCAAACACGGGTTTAACTGAAATCTAGTAGTTCGCGAACGCTATACCTCATATGCCCATGTTAGAAATAATGGTACAAAGTGGTAAAATCAAAATTAGTGAACTCTTTCGGACTTTATTCAGCCAATACTATAGTCCAAAAATTTAATTACTGTGAGCTCCGGTGAATGGTTCTCCTTGTTAATTCTTATAGACGGCATATGTTAATATGATTTCTGAGCGGATGCGCTTTTATGTGAGAAACTGACTCTTGCGTCCAAGTAGCCGATTTTCCCCTAATGAAAGAGTCAATCGAAGGGCAATGAGGTGTCACTGCACTGGTTCGCCCGGATTTTAGCCAAACCTGGAAATATAGTAAACAACAAAGTTAAGAACCCTGACAGGATAGTTCCAATTATGAACATTTATTTTCTTGTTAGACAAGTCATTCCACTGAGATTTGCCAAAACCCAAAAGTTTGGCAGTCTCGATAACTAGTAGTAGCACAAAAACCTTGCTCAAAGGCACCGCGATGCTTGAAATCTAGAGGGATATCTAACACAAATTGACCCATTTCCAGCACTTCTTTAATCGTCACTTGATGGCTTTCTAGGTCACCGATGGATACGTTGGTCAGAAACCGGAGACCGGCTACCTTGCTCACAAGAGTGGATTGTTCATAAATGAAAACTCCACTAAAAATCAATCGTTGCTTTAAAAATGTTTTCATTCATAAGAATGATGTTGGACCATTGGGAATCAGGAAAATGTAGGTTTTAAAGCTACTAGGCCTTGATTAGAGAGACGACGTAAAATACATACTGAACCCATCTCTAAACTTTCTTATTTTGTCTGATGATCATCTGCTTAGCCGTAATATATTAATCACCAAGACGGTATCATTTATGCTTATCTTCAAGGAGCTGATTAGTCATAAATAGTTTAAGGGGTGTCGCAAAGACCAGATCTCTAGAAGAGCCGATTATCTTGATCTGAACGTCCAACAACTTTATATTCTTGCGATTTCATCGAAACTTTTGGTCTTGTTACACGTAAGAACAAGTTATATACAGTAGAGGTACGCTTATGTGAACAGTTACTTTAATGTGAACACTGCAGTTTTGGGCTAAATGGTAGACTGAAGATCCAAAATATCTGTAAAGGTGTCTTCAGCTGCCCTTCTTACCTACTTTGGCTAACTGGTAGTTAGCTTTAGACACAGCAAGTGCATGGAAATGGCAAAGTCCGAAGTCAACAAACGTTCACATAAGCATACCTGTACTGTACACAAGTTTTTTTCTTGTCGGCAAAGTCGTTTCTTTTTGCACGTAAGAAATTAATTCTACATGAAAACCGAGTTTTCTAACGTACTCTGGCAAAGCTCGAGTACCTTGTCGTAAATTTAGGTTCTTTTTACATGTATTCAAGTTCTGTAATTTCTTATCGGCCAAGAAAAGAAAGTTTTAGCCTCTTCACCAAATCGCGATTTCGTTCACGAAAGAAATCAAAGTCAAACATTTTACAAGCTAATCTTTCCACCTTGTTATCCTTAAAAGTGAAAATATTTTTTTGTTACTGTACTTCCAGAACAAAGCTACTTTGCTACTATTTTAAGCCGGATAGCAACTATTCTGGCGACGCACAGATAGATTTATGATTTCAAAGGTAGTACTGTTCTTTTTTGTGCTGATAAAAAAAAAGACGCTCTTCATTAGAGTTTTCATAAAATTTCGCCGTTGACGTGTTATACTCTGTTGAGAAGAATGGTGTGATAGTTAGTCGGCGTTTCAGGTCTGCTACTTTGGGAGTTTGAACTACACTAAAAGCTAGAACTTAGCTCCAAATAACTACAAAGAGATCTAATTCTGAGATTCCGAGGAGGCTCTTCAAATAATTGAATAACAGTTTGCAGTCTGGAAATCTTGAGTCTTCGATGCATCTTGATAAGCTTGAACTTAAGATTAATATTAGCTGTGTTTTAAAAGGTGAGCTTTATATCTTATCAAATAAGCCAAGACTATGATATTTTTTAGGTATATTAAGCACCTGACGATTTTTTTTCCGTTTTTCTCAATTTTCCCACTATTTAAAAACTCTTTTCATTTCCTTTTTAGAGACAAGCCTGAGGTAATGAAAGTGCTGCTCATGAAAGGAGCAAACACAGATGCACTCAACAAAAACAAATTCACGTCACTTCACGAAGCAGTGTCACTACAACACGTGGCTTGCGTCAAAACTTTACTAGATTTCAATTGCAGCTTGAATTTACAGGTATGTTCCTCCAATTTTCACGGCATTAAACGAATAAATCAGTTGAGATTTATTCTAGCGATATTTTGGCACATTTTGGCAAAGGTTCTCTTCAGGCTAATGAATTATATTCACTAGAAGAAATCTCTATCCGTTTACTGCCATCATATAGTGTTCAGGTTCTGTTTCTGGCATTCACGATCCTCGACAAGGATAGAAATCAATCACTGGGGTTCTAATCGAGCAGTAAAAAGCCGGAAAATGTTAAATTGTCGAGTTTGATTGGCAGTGATCTTGGGCTGAATAAATATCCAAATAAACTGTTACACCTGTTACTAAAACTGTTTCATAAACCAGGCTAAACTTTCTAAGTGTAATGCTTTAAATACATATTTGCTTACTTCAACAGTGAAGTCGGGGTTCGTAGATTCCAGGATACCGGGAAGCGCTACCAACCCAACCCGAACGTAGTTTACCCTCAAATGCGGAAGCGCTTGGCACCCCAAGATAAAGTTGGTCAGATCTTCCTCCTGCAATATGAAAGAGGGAAAAGGTTTACCCTCAAATGCGGAAGCGCTTGGCACTCTAAGAGAAAGAGCGTCAGATCCTCCTCCTACAATGTGAAAAATGGGCAAAGGTAAGTCTCTTCCGTGCCAACTTTTCATTCAATGAAAATGTAATTTTTACTGAGGATCGACAGACTCTTAGATTGGAGAGCCGGAACCAAGTTTTCAATGTAGCAGGATCTACTCCTAGCCTAAGATAATAACAATCTTCAAATAATAACTCATCTTTGATTTTAATATACAGCTTGAGAGTTTCTGAAGTTAGGAGTTTTATTTGCCGTTTATGAATTTCTTGATCCTGAGTTAATTTTTTTGGAACTCCTTACAACTGTCTCCCTGATCTTGTGTCGGGTCGAAGCCCTCATTCGGTGCATGAGATGGTCCTGCGTGGCCTAGGAGAGCTTTTCATTGAAGCGATCATGATTTAACTCTCCTTTCTTGTAACAAGACTAGACGCACCTTTTAGAAGCCTATCATCAGGAAACTGATGTGTGATCATGTAATTCCTTAAAGTTTAACTGAAAAGCCAACTTATTTGTGTGTCATTTAATTGGATACACTGAATTATTTGGATCTTGCAAAAGGATTTTTTTTTATTTTCCACTATCTGCTCTAGTTGTGAGGCTCAGAATATCTCCGGCCGTTTCTACTATGGCGCGGGAAATGTTAATCCCAACACAAATGCGGCTTTTCAGTGGGCAGTGGTGAGATTGGTGAAGATTGCTTAGTGCCTAAAAAAAAAAATATAAATCTTTCTCGTAAGGCATGCAACAAAAATACAAGCGCATAGAAGCACCACAAATCACACGGAAATTCCACTATTTGAATTTCGATTATTGGTGAATAGCGGAACAACGAAGTAACTCAGTTTCATCGGGTCTTCAAGCCAACTTGAGTGAATAAGTGATAGGTAGCTAGACTCTCCTATCCTAGCCCTTTTCGGTTAAACTGTAACGAAAATATTCCAAGGTCTCCTTTCAAAGCCTGTGTATACTGTCAGCAGGTACACATCATATTTTTTTGGTTGAGACACTTTTTTCATAACAATTTTTCATAACAAAAACGTCTCGTTTTGCTTATAACTCCGGTATTTTCTGTCAGATTCAGTTCAAATTTAGGGTGCAATTATAGAATCTTGTATCTATTAACGATGTCATCTTTCGACATGATAATTTGGACTTTCTTCTTGCGACTTTCTGTGACGTTTTTTTACGAAAGTGTCTCAGTTTTATTTTCATTATTTTCTTAGCTTTTTTCAAGTTCTTGATTAATTGGAAACGCTTGCACCTAAACTGAACCTAAAAACAACGCTTTTTGTTACATTAACGTTTTTCCGAAACGTTTTCCCTTTAAAAACGACACTTTTTTACAACTGTAACGTCTTTTCAAACAAAGACGTGTGACATTTTAAAAATAAGCTATACTTTGTACAAACAAGAGCTACGAGCTCATATGGCACTTGTTACGATAAGCGGTACAAGAAAGTAGAAGAGAACGTCACAAACTACACCCGCCATTCAAAAATGCGGCTCCCTCCAACTGCCCCTACCGCGGCCGAATCTGGCTCGGACACGTGAATTGATCATCTGAAGCATCTTCTCCTACCACCTATCAAGTTTCACTAGAATCTGCGCGTTTTTCCGTAGGTTCCGGCACCCCAACACCGTGGCCGGATCCGGTTCGGACAGTAAAATATGTCATAGAGGGCATATGCTTACTCTACACCAAATCTCATTTGAATCGCTCCACTTGTTTGACCCCTATGTGAGCCACAGAATTTTTCCAGGACTCCCCCTACTGTGGCCGAAAAGTCGCATCTCTGATATCTCCTCCTTCCGTCCGTCAAGTTCGACTGGAATCGGACGGTAGCCTATCCAATCCCTCGATCAGTAGTGTTTCACGAGTTTTCCAGTGCCCGCCTCCAACCCCTTCACAAGTATCGGATCCAATCCGGACTTGACAGTGGAACATCAGAGACGATATTTCTTTCCACCTGATAAATTTTATTTAAATCCGATCACCAGTTTGAAAGTTATGCATGCCATTAGATTCCGGATTCCTCATCCTGCGAATTCGGTACTTCTCGATGTACTACGACGATGAAACTTGGCAGGCATTTCAGTGACTTGAACAGACTGACTAAAGAATAGTCGTTTCCCCGGTCCGGACTTGACAGTGGAACATCAGAGACGATATTTCTTTCCACCTGCCAAATTCTATTTAAATCCGATCACCAGTTTGAAAGTTACGCATGCCATTAGATTCCGGATTCCTCATACCTCGACTCCCCCACGATATTTGGACCGGAAACGACTATTCTTAAGTCATTCTGTTCGAGTCACTGAAATGCCTGCCAAGCTTCATCGTCGTAGTACATCGGGAAGTACCGATTTTGCTGGCTTATGAGAAATCCGGACCCCCCAACTCCCGCACAGTGCCCGGATCCGGTCCGATTATGTTAATGACGTATCTAGGACTTATGATTGTTCATCCGACCAAGTTTCATTCCGATCCCTTCACTCTATAAGCGTTTTGCCATTTTTCCGTTTCCACCCTTCATCTCCCGCGAAAGTCACCGGATCCGGTCCGGATCTGAAGCGGGACGTCTGAAACATGAGGTTTATCTAAATATCAAGTTTCATTAAGATCCGGTCATCCGTTAAAAAGTTATAATACCTCAATTTTCCTGATTCCTCTCCCTGCAACCCCCCCTGCCCCCCAGATGGTAGGATCGGAGAAACGACTCGCTCAAGTTAATCTGTTGGGGTCCTTGACACGCCTGCCAAGTTTCATCGTCCTAGCACATTAGGAAGTACCGAACTTGCAGGATCAATAGAAATTCCGCCCCCCCAAACCTTCCCACAGTGACCGGATCCGGCACGGTTTTGCCATTCACGTATCTAGTAGCCTACGTGTGCTTGTTCTTCCCACCAAGTTTCATCCCGAACCCTACACTCTAAGCATTTCCCAAGATTTCCGGTTCCCCCCTCCAGCTCCCCCCAATGTCACTGGATCCGGTCCGGATTTCAAATGGGGTATCTGAGACACGAGGCCTTAATATATATCAAGTTTCATTCAGATCCGATCACCCGTTCGTAAATTAAAAATACCTCACTTTCCGGATTCCCCCTCCCTCCACCCCCCCAGATGATCGGATCGGGAAACGACTATTCTCAAGTCAATATTTTCGGGTCCCTGACACGCCTGCCAAGTTTGATCGTCCTAGCACATCAGGAAGTATCGAACTCGCGGGATCACTAGAAATTCGAATCCCCCCCCCAACTCCCCCACAGTGAGCGGATCCGGTCCGGTTATGTAAATCACATATCTAGGACTTGTGCTTGTTCTTCAGCCAAGTTTCATCCCAATCCCACCACTCCGGGCGTTTCCCAAGATTTCCGGCTACCCCCTCCAGGTCCCCCCAAAGTGACCGGATCCGGTCCAGATTTTAGTCCGGTCGTCTAAGTTACGAGGTCTTTCCGAATACAAAGTTTTATTAAGATGCAATCACCCGTTCAAAAGTTATAAATTCCTAAATATTCTGGATTCCCCCTCCCTCCACTCCCCCCACGATGTTCGGATCGGGAAAGTGACTAGTTCCAACTTAATCATTTGGGGTCCCTGATATGCCTGCCAAGTTTCATCGTCCTAGCTTATGTGGAAGTGCCCAAACTAGCAAAACCCGGACAGACAGACCGACCGACCGACAGACCAACCGACGGACGGACAGAAATTGCGATCGCTGTATGGCACTTGGCCGAAGGGCAAGTTCCATAAAAAACATTTTTCACAATTGAACTCCATTCAAAAAATTTTAATTTGAAAGTTGTAGAGCAGGACATTTGAGCTGACCGAAAATTGTTGGAAGCCGTTTTTCGCTTTTAAGTACTGCAAGGAACGTCAGTGGACCTGTGCAAATGACGAGTCGCCTTGAAAAATAATAGCAAAAGTTTCTCAACTTCTGTTAATAGTTCGTATACATTCAGTTGAAACAGTACATAATTTGAACAATCACATGCTTTTCATCGCAATAAGCAAGAGTTGTGCAAGGGAATGCAAACGCTATTCCTCTTTAAACTTGAATAGCTCAAACGTCACGAGCCTCAGTATGCACAGCGTTTTCTTCACAAGTGACATTTTTTCGAGAGAGACATAGTTGATGTTAACTATAGCATCCGACTGCGGCTTCTGATCAGAACATGATTAAAAGCGGGCAAAAGTTTGTCCGATCGCTGATTTGTGTTTTCAACATAAACGACCACTAATCCAGCCGTTTTACCCATTTTTGGTTTTGTTCTGGCAACTCAAAAAGCAGCTTTGGACCTGCCGACTCGTGTACGTGACAAGGAAGACGTTGTAAAGAAAGTTATCAAATACTCATGAGTGTCTTAAAATAGCTACTATAACGATATAAGTCTAAGTACAAGATCGCCACAAGAAGCTACAGACTTAAAATCAATCTCGATGACTCCCTAAGCATGCAAGTGCCACAAACGTTTTGAAAGCAGAGGGGACTATGGAAGCACAAAACTTTTTCAGGCGCCAACATTTTTTTGCTAGGAATTGTTACGTTAAAAATGACATAACACATATATTCCTAAGCTAGTTCTAAAGAGAAAAGGTTATCGCCTTTTAAAACCAAGGCGGTCGAAAGTTTAGAGGCATTCAACGCATTTTTGGTCATTTCCGGCGTTCTCGTCCCGGATGTTCCCAGATCATGGATCCAGTGTTTATAAGGCTTCATTTGCAGTTTTCCGATTATCTTCAGTGAGTTCCTTGGGAACGCCGAAATTACGCTATAAGTTCATCCCTTCGTCTGTCCTTTGTCCTTGTTCTCCTCAGGTTTTCTTTTGCTGTGCGTCGTTTTCCGGGTCGTTCCTTTAATCTTATATGCTATATTAGCTCTATGGCGGTTTATGCAGCGCACTGAGCGAAGGCAAAAATTTTAAATTTCGAATCGGGCGTGCTTGAAGAAAAGAAGGTGGAACGAGTGGTGGGAGTCGGGCGAGTGGAACCCAAGCGCCAGACATTTGAAGGAAAGAAGATGTCGGGAATTCACAATGGAAAAGACTGATCGTTACATGTTTCAGTCTACAGAAAGGTCTTGCTCGGAGAGAAAACTCATCGATGGTAGAAGATGGGTGATTGCATGATTTCTCAAAAGTAAATGTTAATGTTGTTAAGGATGTTAGTGCTAGTCAGAGGCGTCACTACTAGGGGGGAGGGGGATGCCCCCCTAATGTCTTCGGCCAGTCTGTAAAAAAGAATAGTCGATTTTTTTCTAGAAATAGTTGCTTTTTCTTCAAAACAATTGATTTTTCTTAAAAACAGTCGTTTTTCTTAAAAATAGTCGTTTTTCCTTAAAATGATCCGACTTTCATCAACACAGTCGTTTTTTTATCAATAATTGTTGTTTTTATCCTAAAAAAACAGTCGGTAAAAATGATCAGCCAGTCGGTAAATACCTTGTCCCCCCCCAAACATTTTGGCTAGTAACGCCATTGGTGCTAGTATTTCAGCTACGAATAACGTTTGACAAACAGTATGGAACACAATCAAAACTGAGAATTTTATATTCTGTAGTCATCTGGTAAAATTAAGAACAACAGGATTGAAATACATTAGGGTGTACATATCTGAACACTTATTCAGATTTTGACCACCTCGGCTGGGCTTAGTTTTCGACTTTTGTGACACGCTTAGAGTGTAGTGATTGGGATGACACTTGGTGCGAAGAACAAGCGTAAGCCCTTATGAAAGAACCGGACCGGATTCGGGCACTTTGTGGGGAGTCGGAGGGGGGTCCGGAATTCCGGTGATCGGGATTTAAGGTACTTCCAGATGTTCTAGGACGATGAAACTTGGCTTGAACATTAGAGACTTGACAAGATTGGATTAGAAATTATCTTTTCCCAGATCCGACCATCCCTTAAAGTACTCATCTTCACCGGAAAGCACAAAAAAAAACTTTTAAACAAAATCTACATTTTCATGATTCCTATGAGCCCATGATCATTTTTGCCTCAAGGGTTTTGCTTAGAAATGACTTTTTAGCACCTTTAAAGTGCGCATCTTAACCGAAAAGTAAAAAAATACTTTTGACCAAACCATATACTCATGATCATTAAGGGCAGCGGATCATTTTTGCCTCAAGGGTTTTAATTACAGATGAATTTCTAGTGCCCTTGAAGTGCCCATTGTCAGAGCCAAATGCAAAAAAAACACGATACATTCTCATGATTACCAAAGGTCCATCGTCATTCTTGTCTGAAGGTTTTTGCTAACAAATGATCACAACATACCCACGAATTGGCAAATTCCGACTTTCATCCTTCCACCAAGCCTTGCAGGTGCCATATGAACCTCCATCTCTTGTTTTAATTATTGTCCAAGTATCTGAATTGGCCTGGACTTCGAATCGACTTTTATCTTTGACTTGCTGTTCAGTAGTTAAAAGTTTATCAAATTCTATTCTGATAAACCACAGTATTTACCACTTCCTCAGGAAAAAAAGATGTAAAATCTGACAAGGTGCTTTTTTAGTACTATAATTTTCTTCTCAGATCCTTCAGTAGAGGGGGTGTAATATATCCGGAGCTATATACTATCCAAATGGCTCCGTTTTTTTAACATGGGATATCCTATCCAAATGGCTTCGTTTTTTTAACATTGGATTTCCTATCTAAATGGCTCGTCTTTTGATTGGTTGAGGCAGGCTCCTCCTTCCGTGGTCCCGCCTACCACACGTTCGACTGCCGGGGGCGACTTTCATCAAACTGGTTTTAACAAAGTCCGCTGAACGTGAAGTCCGCCCAACGTGAAGGGTCGAGTTTCACGTATCAAACCGGTTTTAACAAAGTCCGCTGAACGTGAAGTCCGCCCAACGTGAAGGGTCGAATGTCACGTGTCAAACCGGTTTCTTTTAACAAAGTCCATCGAACGTGATGCCTCGAACATGATGTATCGAACGGGACAAAGTCCACTGAACGTGAAGTTTCGAAGTATGAGAAACAGTAGAAGAAAAAAACCACGAAATTTAAAACAATGACGGATCAGACCAGAAAAAAACGCGCGACACGAAAACAGTGACGGATCAAACCACGGACAAAATCAGAAAAGAAAAAACGCGCGACACGAAAACAATGACGGATCAGAACACGGACAAAATCAGAAAAGATTAAACGCGCGACACGAAACCGTGACGTTCAAATCACAGACAAAACCAGGAACGAAAAAACAATGACGGATGAAACCACGGATAGAATCAGAAAAAAAAATACGCGACACGAAAACAATGACGGGGCAAAACCAAAAAAGAAAAAACACGCGACACAAAAACGCGACTTTTCTCTTCCAAAGTATCGTAAAACTTCTGTTCCTAAAGAATTCGGTGTAGAATGGATCTGAACCTGGACACCACACGGGGCCTCTCTTAGAGAATATGGGAAGGTTACAAAAACGACTCAAATCGGCCAAAAATGGATCACGATAAGATCTAAAAGGATTAACAATAAAAATCGAGTGTTGAAAATGCGAAAGTTACTGCAGAATAAAGGCTAGCAATTGGTTACAGCTGAAGCAGGATATTTTTACGACAGATCCTTCTATACAGAGTTTTTATTCATAGACAGCTGAGCTTTTTGAAGTCTCTCTCTCTCTCTCTCTTAAAGTGTATCGGGGTGCGTCAGAAATATAAGTCTTACGAATCCAAGCTTTGAAAGGGGTCTTAATCGGATTAAAAGTGGTATTAATCAGACATGCTAACGAGAAGTCTTAAATTGCACGAGCCATCGCATTTTATTAAGGCCAATAAAAAAAACTAGGTCGCTAGGTGCTCAAAGCTCTCCATCAATTAGGCAGACTTTTTACCTTAACTCCGCCAACTCTTCAAAGTTCTCGCTTACCTGTCACCGACAGGTCGATGGAGAGTACCTATATTTTCTAGTTTTTGATTTTACCTTCATTATCTATATTTCGTCAACACAAGTCTAAAGTAGCCTCTAGAGACTTATTCGAGCCGACTCTATATTTTTTTTTATTTTTTTTTCCTTTTGGAAAGCAAGCTAGAACCAAGATCACAAGCAAAAATGTATTAATCCGAAAGTCCCTTAAAATGATCACCATACAACTTTCAGACTTATGGTATTTCACTTGAATCTAATCGTTCATTGAAAAAGTCTTTTGTTACGAAAAGTCAGTCAAATTCAATAAACATCGTTCTTAAAGTCATTAACAAAATAAATTATTATTTAAGGATGAGTGTCACAACAATACTCGGAGACTGTTCCCCCTACTCCAAACGCTGTCTGATGGACTTTAATTCTAAACAGATAATGTTATTATTTATATGTATTGACATTTTTTGAAGCTCCTCGAATCCGAAGCTGTTCAGAAAAGGAAGTTATTAAAATTAATTTCTTATCGTGCTCTTTTTTAAATGCATAGTATATGTTTGTTTTCACTGTTTTCCGATTGCCTCTTATTGGATCAAATAACTCAGTGGTTAATATTCCGTGGATTTCATACAACGCCAATAGTAAGTGATCTACATGTCAATTGAGTTTGAAAGTACATTCGATTGTCTCTCACCTTTTTAGTTGTGGAAAGCGGAAAGTAAGCAATATCTTTTCAAATGTGTATGTTTTCCTCTTTATATGAAGAAGTAATGACCAACATTAAGTTTAATTCGTTCTTACTAATTTATTAGGTCTTAAAAAAAGAGCTAGAAGCTCATATGTCACTTGCAAGATTGGCTCAGAGGATGAAAGTAGCAATTTGACAATTCATGGGTTTGTTCTGACCATTTGCATGGCAGAGTTAAGATAGCCTACACAACACAATCAAGATGGGTCGAGCTCACACGAAACTTAATCAGGATGGGTCGAACCCACAGTAAATTTCTTTACCCCAAGATTGCCACAGAGGCAGAGACAGGCGCATTTGCGGTCCGCACAGGATCACCAGCAGAGGATTGCTCGACGCCAGAATTCGAGACTGAAGAGAAAGAACGGAGGAACGACGGATCTCAGGGAAAGAAGGAACTCCTTCACCAACAAACATACCCGAAGTACTACAGTTCCATCTAAACCCATGTAACCACCGGAAAGAGTTGTTATACAGGATGCGAAAAAGGACGCGAAAGGACTTTTCGCGCTTGTGAGATTGGTTAGTCACAAGAGAGTAACAATATAGGTGGGAACAGTACATTTTGAAAAGGAACGTCTTCACAGACGCATTGCATGACCCAAACCTATGAATAAGAAGATTCGCTCTAGCGCTCAGTGACCTTGCTAAAGCATCAACATGGTGGTCATCATTCAAAGTAGGCGTAAAAATAAATCCAAGATACTTAAAAGTATCGACGAATTTCAGTGTCTGGCCAGACAGTGAACGAATGAATGAATTGAATGAATGAATTTATTTTTCACCCGCAAATACAATTAAGCAAATGCAGAGTACAATATTAAATAATAAATATAAAAAGAAAAAAGAAAGAAACAGACATGACAAATTAATGTAAACGGCAAAAACATATACAACAAACATTCATTACACATGTGACTGGAAAAAAGTCTGAAGTGGGTCGTATGGACCCAACTGACCTCGCGCCTTACGCACAGCGTTAGACGCAAGTACAGTCAGCTGTGACGGAGTATCTGGCAGTAGATACTTACCGACAATTTTTCTGTTACGGTATGACCGAGGGAGGTACATGAGGTACTTACAGTATCTAAAGTAGCCAACCCTCAACGCTTTATGGTCCTTTTTCCGCAGAATATGGTGAACACCACTAAGAAAAGCAATAGCAGGGGAGCAATAGCCGGAGTATAGCCTCGCCAGACCTCTTCTGTTGAAAAGTGCTCGGTTCGGAACAATCCGAAGAGCCATGCTGACAATAACAGAGCACGTAGCAGACAGCGAAGAACCGAAAGTGAGCCCAAGCCATTTAAAATGGTCAACGCGCGGTATTTAAGATGTTTTTGTTACTAGTGGAGGGCATGAACTCTTGACGTTGAAACAAACAAACTCACACTTTGACATATTTATAGAAAGACCGCAATCTGCCAGCGTCGATCGCAAAATTTCGAAGTTCGCCGAAAGCTCCTCGAGTGTACGGCTCACCAGAAGTACATCGTCGGCATAAGCGATGAAGCTCATGCTCGTCTCTTTATATACTAGAGACGTCTGGAGAAGACGCAGACAACTGGCAAGAACACATTTGAAAATATATGGTGATAGGACGCTACCCTGACGAACACCTTTTAAAACCTCAATGTCCTCTGATACCTCGTCCGACGATTTAGCTCTAACAGACATACTACGATACCAAAACTTTAGCACTGAGATGATAGACCAATTTACCCCTTCACGGAGAAGCTGAAATAGGGCTTGTGAATGGACTACGTTGTCGAAAGCACCGGAGATGTCTACCGCACAAAGATATAAGGGACACTTCTCGTGGACCGAGTCTTCCATCAACTTTGTCAGAATATAATGGGCTTGATTGCAACCCATACCTTTACGAAAGCCCAGTTGATAGGGCGTGAAATCACACTTACTAGCAATATCCGGAAGAAGGACATATTCAAGAATCTTACTTAAAAAACACGAAACTGTAATAGGCCGATAATTGACACAAACATTCGGGTCTTTTCCTCTTTTGGGTATAGACGTTACAAGGCCACTAAGGAAACTATCAGGCACCAAAGATTGCAGGAGACACATTTGGAAGAGTAACTGAATATGTGACACAAGTAACGGACAGTCGTACTTAAAAAAAATATAAGAGAGACCATCTTGATCTAAACTATTAGTTTTCTTGACACTTAGAACGGGTGGGAAGTAGAACACAGTAGAACGGGTGGGAGATGAACCAGCTTCAGGCCACGTGGGACGAATGCCATGCAAAGGTTTTTTTTCGTGTTGAATACCACGTCATGTGCCGAAGCAAAAACATCACAAAGTTTCATCAACTCGTTTAAGGCATGAATGGTAGTAGCCATCACCACCAAATCATCCGCATAACTAATGTTATTGAAGCAACAACCCTGGATAAAACAACCTACCCCTGCATCAGCAAGCGCACTGTCTAATTCATCCACATATAAGTTATAAAGGAGAGGGGATAGTACACTTCCCTGCCTAACACCGTTTAGGACATGAAATGGGAGCTAGGCAGCCACTCCCATTTCACATAAAATCTTGGGTTTTTAAACCAACATGCAAGGGTTAGAACAATGCGGGGGTCTACTCCTCTATCATGCAACTTACGAAGAAGTTTCTCGTGGTTAACACGGTCGAAAGCAGCCTTTGCGTCAATAAAACAAGCAAATACAGGGGTTGAAAAAGCCCAAAAATATTCCACCACCGATTTTAGTACGAATACACAAAATTCCTTAGAGGTCTATGACTTGAATCCAAATTGGTAAGCTGACGACCGTATTTGAGGTTCAACAATCCCATACAGGCATTTTTCAAAAACCTTAGAAATCACAGCCGCCAAGGCAATAGGTCTATAGTTAGTAATACTACTAAGATCCAGCACCAAAGATTTGGGGATATCCATGCATCCGGGACAAAACCATGAGCCAGAAAACCGTTAAACAAAGCGGTGAGCATGCAAACCAGCGCCGGTCCTGCATGCTTCAGGTGATTTGCAGTCAACCCCTCCAGTCCACCACTTTTTCTACCAGACAGCCCAGACACCACCTTGGCAACATCCTGGCATGTTATCAGCTGCTTATCTGTTTTAGAAAGGGTGGTGGTAAGAGATAGCTCCAACGGACAGTTTCAGACGGCACTGACGAAAATACCTCGCCAAAGTGCCTTCCCCAAAGCTCAGCAATCTGTCCAGGACCTGAAATACCCTCAACACTCTCTGCAGGTTTAGGGACAGAGTTTTTGTTACACTTGGCCAAACGGTTCCAAAACTCCTTAAACTTACAATGAAGTAGTGTTCTGGCAAGGGCAGATGCTTTCAGGCTCTCAACATTCTTTCTGCTACACCTTAACGCATTTCGAAACGATCGGTTGAGGGACCGACGTCTTGTATCGAGCTCATCACCAGGCTGCTTACCAGCCCGTAGCCAAGCTAGAAAAGCCAGCTTCGCTGCCCGATATTGGTCCTTTACAAATGTGGACCAACCAGCAACCACATTTCTTTGGCCTGCATGCGATACTCTACCGCTACACTTAAGATGTCTAGCAGATACACCATCTACGCCTCCAGCTTTCCCAACATCCAGCTCTATACCAATTTCTTTACTTCACATGCAAGAATATGGCAGAGGGACTCCGAAGGGGGTACTTGTCCAAGAGCAATCACTGGGCCCCAAATTAAAAAGTGAAGAATACTTTTCCCGCCATAGTCCTGCAATATCAACATCACCGATCACACCTTATACTGAACACTTTTCTGTCGGCCTGTCAGGCTACTGTTCTAGAGTCAATGTAATTCCAGAAGTGCTAGCGCGATGAAACTTAGCAGGCATATTAGGGACTCGACCAAACTAACTTCGAAATGGTCACTTCCCTGATCTGACCACCGTGAGGGGAGGGGAAATCCGGCATATTGACGGATTCATAACTTTTGAAAGGGGAATCGGATCTTAATGATACTTGATATTTGGAAAGAGCTTGTGTCTCAGATGTCACGCTTCAATTCAGATATGGATTCGCTTACTTTGGCGGGAGTCGGAGGGGGAACTGGAAATCGTGTGGAATGTCCAGAGTGGACGGATCGAGATTAAAATTGAACAAGCACAAGCCCTAGATTCATAGTTGACAAAACCGGAAGTGACCGGATCCGAGCACTTAGGGGAGATGCAGAAAGGGCTCCAGAATGTCGTGATCCCGTATTAAGATGCGTACACATAACCCAAACTGAAACTGAAATTACAAACTGACACTGACTCTTGTAGTCACATCTCCTGGCTTGTTTTCCTACTCTTTTCGTTTTCTTCATACTTGTTATGAATACCTTAATCGTGTACACATTTAGCCATCCTACCACTACGTGAAACCATTGTTGTGCACAGGTCAACCAAACATGAATCGTGGTAAAATAAATGTTAAAGGGCCGCTCCAGCATTCGTCTTCAGATGTCTTAGAAACACTATCTGACCTACCTGGCAAATATAAAATATTTTTTTATTCCGTAGTCTCAAAAATGACGACGGTGTGCTGAAAAACCAATTCGGGTGGCAACGCTGGAATTTTCGGAGTATGACGGTGTTGCGTTTCACGCCCGCAGAAAGTTTGAATTGTATGCACATGCATCGCAATAGCACAAAATTTGTCAAGATTTATTCCGCGATTTTCACACTAGAGACGTTCGAATTATAGTAAATATTTCTGATCCAAGGTAAACACAAGCACATGAAGATTTGTGTAGGCTGATTTTGACCATTTCTTTTTTTCAGAAATATCCTCAGCTCTTTAGCCTGTGTTGTAACTTTTCCTGTAGGCATACCTGTTTTATGTGAATATAAACTTCCCTCGAAGTCAGTCATTTCTAGACAGATACTGATGATTATTTTGCCAAGTTTTTACACAAAAATTTAAAATTTTTTAAGCTGGCGGCTGGCAGTCAACCAAAAACTCCTGATTTTTGGATACCCTATGCCAAACGCTGGATACACCCAGCGTTTGTCATAGTATGCTAAACCCTGGACACTCTATGCCAAACACTGGATAGGTGTTGGCACCTCAACCCTGACCTACCTCACTATAGTATAGACGAAATCCGATTTGTTTATTTTATAACTTCATTCAAATCATCAGTATTTTGTTGGGTTCCATCATTTGGTATAGTATATCCAGCGTTTGTCATAGGGTATACCAAACGCTAGAAATACCCAGCGTTTGGCATCAGCTTTCCCAAAATCAGGGATTTGTGGTAGACTGGCTGGTGGCCCCGTCCCCTTTTTGGGCTTTGACCCATGTAGTTGTCCTCCCCTCTTTGAAACCAAATATACGCTGTTATTTCTGAGTTAGTGATTCTTTTCTTGCTTAAAAGCCTACAACCTTGAATGTATTATTTACTTAAGTAAAAAAACAAAAACAAAACAGTAGTTGGTTAACAAAGAGGTAGGCTGAGGTAAACCCTCATCCAGACAAACAACAGGGGTGTTCCATATTTATGTTTGTTTGTACCATATTTGTTCCCATACTTATCCCATTGCTATTTGAGACCAAATAATTTTTTTCAGCTGGAACCTTTTGGGTAACATCTAAAAAAAATGTTCTATTTTAGATCAAACACACCTCTATTTCTTCAAGCACACCAGCTTAGAGTTTGATTCCAAATGTCCCCTTTCCTGTGTTTTACCTTTCTTGCTTGAAAGTAATTGTTGGAGCGTAAGCTGAAAATTTGATGCGTTAGAAATATTCCAGATTTACTTGGGTTAAGATTTGCTCCATCCTAAAAACAAGAGCTGCAAGCTCATATGGCACTTGCAAGCTTTTCAGCTTGTATTCAAGTTATCGTAGTAGGATGTAAATGGATAGTAGCTTTGTCAGTGTGATGGGTTGTTTGGTACTACAGTTACGTGCAAAAGAAATGGTCACTTAGTTATATTTGCTGTTGTACAATATATTTGAACAATTTATTTTAAACATTTTGATATCTTATGGAAAAATCAGCGAAATTTTCAAGCACTTCCTTTTCGACGGTGACGCTCGGGAGGTTCCGATCGCTCCATTCTAACTGTGTCACATGATTTTCGGTTCCTCCCTCCGACCCCCCCACATTCATCGGATCATGATTTCCGGTTCCCCCCTCCGACCCCCCCCCCCCCCCCCACATTCATCGGATTCGGTCCGGACTCGAAACGGGACATCTGAGACATGAGGTCTTTCCAAATATCAAGTTTCATTAAGATCCGATCACCCGTTCGAAAATTATTCATGTCACTAAATTCCGGATTCCGGTTCCCCTCCCTCCCCCCACGATGGTCGGATCAGGCAAGTGACTATTTCCAAGTTATAGAGAGAATCATCTGTAATCAAAACTCTTGAAGCAAAAAAGATGATCATCAGGAGCACGAAAATGTATATTTTGCTCTAAAGTATTGTTTGTACTTTAAGGAACTTTATTGTAAGCAAAACCCTTGAGGCAAAAATGATCACCGGCTCATAAGGATCACGAAAATGTGTATTTTGCTTAAAAGTATTTTTTGCACTTTGCGGTTAGCATTAGTACTTTAAGGGATGGTCGGATCTGGGAACTAACTATTTCTAAGCCAATCATGTCAAGTCTTCAATTTTCAAGCCAACTTTCATCGTCCTAGCATGTCTGGAAGTACCTTAACTTGCGATCACCGGAATTCCGGACCCCCCCTAACTCCCCCACAATGCCCGAATCCGGTCCGGTTCTGTCACTGATCTACATAGGGCTTGTGCTTGTTCTTCCCGACAAGTTTCATTCCGATCGCTCCACTCCAAGCATGTCACAAGGTTTCCGGACCCCCCTCCGACCCCCCCCCCCCCAGCTTCATCGGATCCGGTCCGGACTTGAAATTGGACATCCGAGACATGTTGTCTTTCTACATATCAAGTTTCATTATGATCCGATCACCCGTTCGCAAGTTGTACATACCTCAAGATTCCGGATTCCCCCTCCCTCCACTCCCCCCACGATGGTCGGATCGGGACGCTGACTATTTCCAGGTTAATCTGGTCGCGTCCCTGATTTACCTGCCGAGTTTCATTGTCCTAGCTCACCTGGAAGTAACTTAACTCCGTATCACCGGAATTCCAGAACCCCACTCCAACTCCCCCCACAGTGGACGTATCCGGTCCGGTTCTGTCAATGATGTACCTAGGGGTTGTGCTTGTTCCTCCCACCAAGTTTCATCCCGATCGCTCCACTCTAAGCGTTTAACATGATTTCCGGTTCCCCCCTCCGACTCCCCCCCACATACCTCGGATTCGGTCCGAACTTGATGTGGGACATCTGAAGCATGACGTCTTCCCAAATATCAAGTTTCATTAAGATCCGATCACCCATTCGAAAGTTATGCATGCCACTAAATTCCGGATTCCGGCTCCCCTCCCTCCCCCCGCGATGGTCGGATCGAGCAAGTGACTATTTCCAAGTTAGTTTGGTCGGGTCCCTAATATGCCTGCCAAGTTTCATCGTCCTAGCACATCTGGAAGTACCCTAACTCGCAAACAGCGGACAGACCGACAGACCGACAGACCGACGGAAAAGTGATCGGTATATGGCACTTGGCCGGTAGGCAAGTGCCATAAAAATTATGATTGCCTTCTTTACTTTTTATTACCTTTCTCGCTGGAATGTAATCCTGTTTAGGAAGCGACCGTTTAATGCTTGACATAATTTCTGGGTTGGACCAGGGACCCATAAATTTCCTTTAGAGGGGGCTTGTCATTTCCTATGCTTCTATATTGCTATGTTGACCGATCCAAATCTAGTTTCGAAAAATCCCCGCTTGAGTCGGCGCCTCAAGGCGCCAGCAGCCAATCCCAAATTTTGTCTATCTGGCCTTTGACGTGATTGGACCATGGGTATTTCTCGAACTATCTTCCGACGGGTCAAGAGCGCATCAGAAATCTCTTCTTGACAAGCCCCCTGTAAAGGAAATTTATGGGTCCCTGGTTGGACCATCTACCAGAATAGAGGTTAAATTTGTTTGAAGCATAAACTGGAGACTTGATTAGGGTTAAGATATCTGGGGTTGGATATAGACTTTAAAAATGCAGCGGGTTAAGTGCCTACACTTCAGATGAATGCTTTGCACATGGTATCTTTAGTGGGTCAGTTAAAATCTGTGAAGGAAGCTTAACGGTCTGTGTAGTGAAAGAAGATAGCGAAGCCATAGGAAAGCGCAACAGAAACTCATTTCATTCAAATATCAAAGTGCAAACACATAAAAAAGGTTTTCCGGCCGGACTTCCTGCAGTTTCATCGTTAAGTTGAACAAATTTCAACTTTTCCATATGGAAGTGATGATTGTGCCGAAATCCGGGCAGGAATTCCAGTCCGAGAGCTCCCGATGCTGATCGTGCATTCACACTACTGGAATAGTCAACATTCTAGTTGAAATTTTTATTTGAAGGATATTATTCACCTGGCCATGTTTCGTTTGGAGACTTCTTTTGTATTCCCTTGGATGCCAGTACATTCAAACAGATGTAATGGCCATTATCAGTCGAAGCGGCACCTGATTCACTGACGTCCAGAGAAGCATAATATAGTGTTTCGAAATGATGAAACTAAAGAGTAATACAGTTTATTTCCGGTTCTTCATTGTATGTTATGGCAAAAATTAAAGTTTATTAGCTCATCACCTATATCTCTGATCAGTTAGACTAACTTGCCTTTATTGTGTGCAGCTAATTAACTGGTGTGGCCTAACTGAATAGCCTATTTCTCTGTTTAAATTTTGTTTGTTGATGGATTCTTTTTAGGAGCCTCATGATGATTGTCAGGGTTGGAAGTCAGGCAAACGTCTGAGCTGCACCTTCGAATGTGGGACAAGGTGCTACAGTGCTAAAGATCATCAAGAATCACATCAACTGCCGCCAAGTTCTTAGGGCATCATAGTAGGGTGTTCCAGAGATGTAAACTTCCCACGCTGTCCAGATACAATCTTACCAGTGCGAGTACCATTCCCCGTAGTTGGCCCTAGACTGAAAAATTACATGGAAGATTAGGAGATGTTCCCCAGGAAATAGTTTCAACACCCTGCTGGGTCCAATCAAGCCAAATAATCTGACAGAACCTCCATCTCTCTATCTCTGTAATATGACTATGCGGAGTCGAATATTTCTCCATACCCTGTCCGCTACGAACGAGCGGAGGTTAGTAGTTTCGCGCCACATCACGTTTCGTTACCTCTACAAATAGCTAAATCACCGTGAAGCTGCCGGTGATGAAAAGTAGAAGCCAAAGCTGATTGGTTCTATGGACGCACTCCAGAGCGGGTCAGCGAGTGGGGTACGCCTCTTGCCAGCCTCGTGCACTATTTTTTCTGCGATAAGCAACGGCGACGACGACGGGTATCAATTTCAGCTCAAAGCTAGAGTAAATATCTCTAGGTTCGCTACGTTTTGTCCGGGTATTCATAGTCGCTGCATGGGACTAAAGACAGAGGTTCTATCAGATTATTCGTTCTTGGTCCAATGTATGAGTGAGTGTGAGTCACCCTATTAGAGTTACATAGAAGATGCTACAACTGTAGCTTAGAAATTTCAGACAATGAGATATCTATAATATGCTTAGTGATAGAGGGACTTTATGATTGCTTTCTTAGAGGATTCCTGGTCACAATGACTAGCCTTTGATAAGTAAGAGGTGCGCCAGGTCTGACAAATGTTCAGGTAGGGCTGTCTGAATGTTGCTGCTTCAAAGCTGAGTGAGCCAAGCTACTCCCAACCATCCAAGAAAGGTGCCAAAACACTGGTAAGGGTACGGTCAAATCCTAGAAATGAATACAATGTACAGGCAACTCCTCTTGTCTAATGTCAGGAAAAAGACCCCAAAAATTATATTTAGGGCTTTTTAGTTTGCAAGAGCTGTATGGTCCCATTCATAGTGAATTGTTAGTGGTCACAACAATTTGACTGGGACAAGTATTACAGGAGATGGCCCATGTTCAACACTTTTTAAATTAACCATTCTGCAGAACAAACTGAATAGTAGGATAACAATGTAGAGTTTAAAATTAAAGCTGGAATTAAATGATGCTTCGATGATTTAATCAAGCTACTTTCTTTTTTTCCCTCACCAGAAATATGCAAACCTAGGCAAGGACTTGAAAATATAATGTAGCCCATACCCAGTACTGTTATGCAATGCAGTATATGGAGCCTTGCTTCTGCATCTGCATGGATCATTGCCTGCTAAACAAGGGCCTGGTTTTGGAGCTAAACCTGAGATTCTCGCTATCTATTGGAAAAAAAAATGAAAATAAAAGATGCCATTGATTTCAACAGTGGAACACATTACATCAATCTTACTGGAAAGTGGCACCATAGTAATTTTTGTTTCTATGAACATTCTATATGGGACTGGACCAGTCTAGTACACTAGCCCCTTTTCAGGCATGGTGTTCAAACGTCTAGCACCATGCCTGGTTGCTGGACGTTCAAGCACTGTACCTTGGATTTCATGTATGGTGCATGGATTTCAGTACACAGTGCATGCATGAAAAACACAGTTCTGGTCATCACGATTGTGCACCAGCTCGGACAGGGCTGAAATTACCACCATGAATTAGAGAATTCAAAGACAATCCTACCATATTTTTCATATCAAAAACAAAAGGACGCGACTGATGATGGAGATGAAAAATCTGACAGCACTCTATCTATTTTCCATGTAGTATGCCCCAGGCAGGCTCAGGAGCTAATATTCTGGTTGACTGCTGGGTAGAAAAAGCTGAGGCACAAGACACTTTACATGAAAAACCCTTGACTGTGTAGAAAAGGAAATGAGGTTTTTCATCTCCATCATCAGTCGCGTCCTTTTGTTTTTGTTATGAAAAAAATGATAGGATTGTCTTTGATTTCTCTAATTCACGGTAGTAATTTCATCCCTGGCCGAGCCGGTTCTCAGTTGTGATGACAGAAACTGTTTTTTTCATACATGCACTGTATACTGAAATCCATGCACCATACATGAAATCCAAGGTACAGTGCTTGAATGTCTAGCACCCAGGCATGGTGCTAGACGTTTGAGCACCATGACTGAAAAGGGGCTAGTGTACTAGACTGGACTGGACTGACTTTTTTTTCAAAAAGATGTGATTCTGATGGCTAAAAATAGCTTGCAGGAGGGGTATCCATTCTTGAACTTGTATAAGCCTCGAACTTGGCCTACAAGTCTTACAAGGAAACTTCTGTGCATTCCAAAACAGGTCCTAGGTCATTCAGGGCTTCCTTGTTCACATTTAGGACCTTGACAGGACTGCATTGGAATTTTCCTTTCAAACATTTTAGGCCAGATATTCTGTCAGCCCAAGCTGACTGCGAATCATATTTGACAGTGTAAAAGTGATATGTCAGCTGAACTTTATTAGAGCTATATTTCAGCCCTTCTTGCCAAGAAGGGTCGAAATATACAGGAGGGTACCTGACCTCGTTTTTACACTACCTCGATTTTTGCCGCGAAAATGTTAAAATGAAATGTACAAGCTGTGCTGACAGTGAAGAGGCAAAATATGACTTTTTCCAAAGTCTTGTGTCCAAAAATATTCAGTTTCTGTAACTTTTCTCCATTTTTTAGCTGTTTTGAAAAGCTGTTTTTTGGCTATTGACTTTGCTAACTCTTCCTTTTTCATCATTTTTAAAGATGCTACATAAACTTTCTGTTTACCTTTCCAAAGCAATCGCGACGCCGAAACTCAAGTATGTTTGCCTTTTTCTGCTGTGTTGCTCTTGGGGTTCAAGAAATAAACCGCAGAGAAGCCGAAAGTCCATCCCTACGAGGATTAAACCCGCAAATAGAGAAGATAGAATAATGTTATATAACTGGTAATTTTCTTGTTTAAAAGAAAATTGGATTAGTTAGCTTGTTTTTTACGGAATTTTCTTTTCCATCTCCCCGGTTCCAAGAGGACTAGTTTCTGTTAGCCTCACCGTCAGCACTTGGATGAGACATTAAAAAAATAGATCCACAGGTTTGCAGTGGAAAACCTGTCATTGCGTCCCGGGTAATTGAGATTTGACATATGTCTCAGCAGCAAAGAGTGAAAGTCACCCTTTACCCTATGGAACCGACTTTTTACTATGTCTACACAAGTGTCGAGCCTGAGGAAATAGGAGACTGTTACTCCACTTGGAGCGCTGAATTGTAATAAGGCCAAACTGAAACCTGGCGTGTCTCTTTGGATTTTCTTGTTGTCTTCTTGTCTTTTTCGTTTGTTGGAAGAATCAGAAAGGCTGTAGGGATGGTAAGCACTGTATTTCTTGCAGAAATAGCATTTTTATATTTCTGCTTTAAGTAAATTGAGGTGAGGTTAGAATGAAGTAATCTTGTTTGAAAAGAAAAATGTGTTTAACTAGAAATTTGGAAGCACTATTTATTTATCCAATATGTAAACCATTCAATTAGCTTCAATTTAGTATTTTTGTCATATTTGTTGGTTCCTTTTTAAGCAGAGGTATGCTTATGTGAACGTTTGTTAACTTCGGATTTTGCCATTTTCATGCACCAGCTGTGTCTAAAGCTAACTATCAGTTAGCCAAAGTAGGTAAGAAGGGCAGCTGAAAACACCTGTGCAGGTATTTCTGATCTTCAGTGTACCATTTAGCCCAGAACTGCAGTGTTCACATTAAAGAAACTGTTCACATAAGCATACCTCTACTGTATATCAATACTTCAATAGAAATTTCTAAATTTAAATGGAAAATTTGACTTAGGCTACAATCATAAAATGTACAGTAACTTTAGAGGATGTAAGAGAATAACTGAAAGATTTTTAAACCGAAGACTCACCAAAAATAATCCAAATGACTACCGCAGGTAGGTAAGCTCAGGGTAAGCTCTGCTGAAACTTGGACCGTAACCACAAGGTTGAGAGAAACCAGCAGAAACCACCAACCCTGTAATAAAGGTGCCAAGACACTGCTGTTACAATGAAAGGTGGACAGAAATCTTGCACTTCCAAAACTTTTCAGTGGTAGCACAAAAGAGATCATCAGATTCAGAACGCACTTGCACTGTGTTGATATTTCATTCATTCTTCTTCTTCCACTAAACAAATTGATGAATGAAACGGCAAAGAAGCATTAAGACTGCGTCACACTTGTCATTACGAGGAATTCGCGAGAATCTCTCTTTAGACCCGTTCACACCTTTGGATAATTGATGGGGGAGCAGAAATGAAGCAACCCTGAAGTAACCCGACTGAATCCAGAAACAATACAGACAGTTTTATATTGACACAGACGAGTTATTACGAAATTCAATCGGGTTTATCTTCCGTTTTAATGGAATTGCTGCCCATTAATTTTGTGCACGTTTAGGTGGCACTGCAAAAGGTGTCGTGACTTGCATGCGAGTATGCAATAGTATTACGACCATTCGTTCCAAAATATAAGTAAGTAAGTATTTATGTACTTATTTCTGTCCCGTCATTCTCAAAAGTGGAGTATGTAAAATACAAGAAAGCAATTAAATTAAAAAAAAAAATACAGTTTACAATTTTTCATTCTTTGGCAAAAAAAGAGTATCGAATGTCATGGGTCCAGTTATCCATGGTTTTCGGCAAATTCGACGAATTTCCAAAAAGTGGAACGCAGGAATCTTTAACTTCTAACTTCCCTCGTTAGAATATGGATATGGCATGGCTTCGGCAAATAAAGCTGGTGCTTTGCATACACAAAATAACACTTTCTCATCTTTTGCAACTCCTTTTCACGCAGAACATGCGTGTCACTAGAGCAAAATAAAAAGGAAGGAAGTGCAAAAAAGCTGTATAAATTTACTAAAGCTTTTCGGTTGTAGCGTATACGGTTCAGTACAATGCGTCCTTAAACGAAACCATCTTGAACAACCGAAGAGCAAGTTTTTGAAAGTGTAGATTTGAACGTAATGCCAAGCCATCGTAGAAAGTTGGTCGAGCTGATGATGAATTAACCAAGAAGATCGAAGCATTGGATGTATTTTAACAGTTTGAAGAAGTTTCTCGTATATAAATGTATCGTAAACATACTTAGAAAATGCTGACTTAATTCAGTGCAGCCTCATTTTCTAAATCGAAAGCGAATGTTTTGTTATTAAATAGACTAAAATGTATGAGCACATTCTGCTATTTTTTTATCCCAGTGAATGTTTTGGTTATTTCAGAACATTCCCCACCTACTGATTAGGAAGCCTAGCAGCTGTAAAGCTCCGAAAAAATGCTTATTTAAGCTAAAGTCTCGAAACATAAGAGGCGAAAATTAAACCTTCAAAAAGTGCCACCCTTCGCTGTGTTCAGCAAAAAATATCGGTTAGCGAGAAACAATTTTAAGTGAATCGTACCAACTTTCTCTTTTGACAAAATATGTTTCAGATATGGAATCTGTACATCTCATTACCCTTCGATTGACTCTCTCATTAGCAGAAAATTGACTACCACGGACGCACGCGTGGATCTTTCACAAATGGAAAGCACAAAAAAAAAATCATTGACAAGTTTCGATGGGGTCTCAAAAATGCAGTATTTGATCCAGACAGTTGCGCCTTCTCTAGACTCCCTGAAAATTTGTACTACTATAATTTAAAAACAGATTGTTGTCAATGGGTAGTCATCTGAGAAGGTATAGATTCAGATCTACTTTGACGAAATTGATCGAAATTTCCTGCATTACTTATGCAAAATATCTGGTTTCGGCCTGATTCCGGTTGAACTACATGTGCGTCAAAAAAATGCAGCCAAAACGAATTCAGCACATCCCCTAACCCCTATATCGAAACTCTAATCGAACATTAACTTTAAAAAAAATCAGGATTTTGCTTGATTCCGGGCGAACTATATATCCGGGTAGAAAACGGTTGTCACATAAGGATTCAGCATATCTTCTTACCATATACGGATTCAGAATGTCTTTAAAATTTATTCAGCTTCAAATAAAACTTCTACTTTTTAATATATTTTCCGGTTTAGGCCAGATTTCGGACGAACGAATTATCCGGCGAATAATTAAGTTTCAAATATATATTCAAAATATCTCACTATACCCCAATATTGACTATCTAATTGACTTTTTAAAACTTTTTGTTCGTCCCTTTACTTGAAACCCCTCCCAACCGCTAATTATGCGGCTACAGGGCTTATCTACGAAATCGACCTGTACTTTGACACATGGATCCTCAGACAAAGTTTAAAGGAAACAATATCTCTACCCCTTCGAGAGTTATCCTGCTGAAAGACGGACAGACGGACAACTTTTACGAGGTCATAGGTATCCCTCCACTGATGTTTTGGGATCCCAAAAACAAAGAAAACTGCAGGTGTTATTTCCTTATGTAGGTTAGAGCTAGCGGTAGTGCTGACGCACATGAATCAACAAAATAACAATACAAGAACTTACCTTTCAGGATGGAAAAAATGGCGGTACCGCGCTTCATATGGCTGTTTCTGATGGCCATATCGAGTTGGTGAAAGCACTACTGCAGGGGAACGCGAATATGGAGGTTCAGGATAATGATGGAAGCACGGCTTTACACCTTGCCGCAAGAAGGTAAGTTCCGTGATCTTTCTTATTGGCAGCTTCCTATGCTGCTCGTGAAACTTTTAGCTTGACGTAGCGACTGAATATTCGTGGGAGATTTTATATCGAGTTGACAGATTTATCTTTATTCTAACTTACTAGTGACAAGTCTTGTTTTCCCTATTGATGTCACCAGTGCTTACGGTATGGATTTGGCCTTGGATTTTCTCGGGTCTTTCTCCCTGTAACTTCAATTATCAGCGGTCTTTTTGGGATCCCAAAACGTTAGTGACGGATACCTATGACATCGCAAAAGTTGTCTGTCTGTCCGTCCGTCCGTCCGTCCGTCTGTCCGTCCGTCCGTCTGTCCGTCCGTCCGTCTGTCCGTCCGTCCGTCCGTCCGTCCGTCCGTCCGTCCGTCCGTCCGTCCGTCCGTCCGTCAGTGAGCACGATAACTCTCGAAGGGAATGAGATATTTTGATGAAACTTGGTGTGAGCATTCTTTGGGTCAAGAGTAAGGTCGAGTTCGTAGATGGGCCCTGTAGCCCTACATTTAGGGGTGGGGGAGGGGGTTCAAATTAAGGGACAAGCAAAATATTTTTAAACAGCTAATGTGATAGTCGATTATGGGGTAAGAAGACATGCTGAACACGAATATGAAAACCATTTTCGCGCCGGACAAGTAGTTCGCCCGGAATCCGGCCGAAACCGGAAAGTTTGTTAAAAGTAAAAGTTTTATTTGAAGTTGATTAGATGTTTGATTTTGGGGTAAGAAACCATGCTGAACACGAATATGAAAACCATTTTCTCGCCGGACAATTAGTTCGCCCGGAATCCGGCCAAGACCGGAAAGTTTTTTAGAAGTTAAAGTTTTATCTGAAGTTGATTAGATGTTTGATGTAGGGGTAAGAAGGCATGCTGAACAAGAATACGAAAACCATTTTATCGCCGGACAAGTAGTTCGCCCGGAATCCGGCCAAAACCGGAAAATTTGTTAAAAGTAAAAGTTTTATTTGAAGTTGATTAGACGATAGATTTAGGGGTAAGAGGAAATGGAGAATCCGTATATGACAATCACTCTTTAGCCGGAAATATAGTTCGTCCGGAATCCGGCTGAAACCGGAAAATTTGTTAGAAGTTAAAGTTGTATTTGAAGTTGATTAGATGTTGGATATAGGGGTAAGGAGATACGCTGAATCCGGTTTTGAGCTTTAGTTTTTCGCCGGACAAGTAGTTCTTGAATTTCGCCGAAACCGCAAAATTCACAGAAGTAAGCTATGATCGTTCCGATCGGCTTATAGAGGTAAACGCACATGCTGAATCCAAATCTGAGCTTGGATTTCTTAATGATTAGCTGTTTGGCCTGGCGAAGACTGGATCTGGCGAAGACAAAACCTTATTGTCTGGATCAAATATTGAAATTTTGGGATCCCATCGGAACCTTTGGTCTTGTTATTCTTGAGACTTTTAATCGCAATCTCAACCTCTGACGGATTACAATGAATTGTAGGGAGATATTCATACTTCCTTACTTCTTGATGAAGGTCTATTTCAAAACTTTATCGGCCGACATGACAGGATCATCTGAATCGCCAGTAAATGCATGGTTATAATGGGTAACCCAATGGCCATAGGGCTATTAGACAATATTCCCGGGTCACGATTACTGCGCGAAAAACCACCGTAGAATGTTTAAGGTGTCTGGTGAAGACCAGATTTCTAGAAGACCCGATTGTATCAATCTGAAAGTCCAACAGTTTTAAATGCTTTGGATGCCATTGAAACACTTGGTCTTTTTACACATAAGAAATCAGTGTTTGTACAGTGTATGCAAAGTCCGAAAGTTTAATCTTGTCATAAAATCGGGTTCTTTTCACATGTAGGCCTAATCAAGTTCTGAAATTTTTTCGTGCAAAGCCAGAAAGTTTTAGTCTCGTCACCGAACCAGGCTTTTTTCCAAGTCTTGTCAGCACAACTAGATTATTTTACCAATGAGAAGAAGAATCAAATCGTTCAAATTTGGTGGGCTAAGACAAAGTTTGTCACGTCAGCAAATCGCCTTTTTTTCGCGGGTCAATCTTTTTTAAAGGTAAATCTTTTCACCTTGTCACGCACAGATTTGTCCCTGGGTAGTCCTTACTTGTTTTGTTTTTGGATCGAAAACTGACGCTCTTCATCAGCATTTAAAAAATTTCGCCGTTGGCGCATTTTGCAGTATTCTCTGTTGAAAAGAACAGTGTGACAGTTATTCGGGCGTTTCAGGGCTGGAACTCTTGGGAGTTTGAATCACACTAAAAGCTAGAACTTAGCTCCAAATAACCACAAACATGTTTTGAAATGAAAATGGGAAGAGGCTGTTGAAATACTTGAATAACAATTCTTCAGTCTGAAAATCTTGAGTATCGATGCATCAAATATCTTCGTAAGCTTGAAATTAAGATTAATATGAGCTGTGTGTCGAACAGCAGATATTACTAGGACTATCAAATTTGTTAGGCATATAGGCATGCCAATTTTTGAATTTTTCGAAATTCAGCCACTTTTTTACTCAAAAGAAATACTCCCCAAGTTGACTTGAAAATATATATTCAAATAATGCATAAAACAGGCATGTCAGCTACAATGCTCTGGAAGCGATATTTCTGACCATCTTTGCATCCATCTTTTTTGCTAATTTTACCTGCTCATGAAGGGTGATGGGTGATGGTAATGGTACTATTATCACTTTTCTAATACGCTTTTAATTTCTTTTCAGCGACAAGCCTGATATAATGAAACTCTTGCTCATGAAAGGAGCCAATGCAGATTCACTCCAAAACCAAAAACAAACGCCACTTCACGTCGCAGTGATCAAACAACACCTGGCTTGCGTGAAAACGTTAATACAGTTCAAATGCAGCTTGAACTTACAGGTATGTTCCACCTGATTTTGTGGCATTAAACAGAAAAATTAGTTGAGATTTATTCAGACGATGTCCTCTCTTCTTGGCAAAAGTTATCTTCAGACTGAAGGTTTATAAACGAATCGACGAAAGATTTCCGACATAATAATTTATTTTAAATTCTTTTTGCGTTTCATTGTGTATTTCTTGTTTTGTGTTTATTTATCTTGTGTTGGGGTTGTGTATGTACCTTTCTGTATTTCTTGTTAAAGCACAACTCGAAACTAGAAATGAACTTTTAAGGATGAAATGGCTCAGAAATCCGGTTTTCAGAAATATTATTAGGCTACTTGCAAAGAGAAATTACTCTTTTTTTTGTTAATGCTTGTCGACTCTATCCAGCACTGGCGGCTGGACGAAATACCGGAAAACTGAATGTTTCTTGGCTAAAAAGCAAAAAAAAAGCAAAACAAAAGAAGTCCAAAACAGAAAGTGGAACTGGTGGTCTACCATGTCTTCCAAAATGAAAAAAATCCGTCTGTCGCAATGTTTCCCAAAACGAAATCCCATGGAATATTCCCGTCAACCAGCGAATGGATATGCCCTGAAAACATTGCCCAGACGATTTTTTTTTTAGTTTTAGACACTAATATCCTACTAAACATTCTTGTCTCCTTGGACTAACTTCTTTTAATGACTGAAATAAAATGCAATATGACTGAGGAATAACACTACACAAGTACTAAGTTCGAAACCTCCTTATTTTTTCTCATTCTTTTCTTTGCACGGTGCAACTCAATTTCAGCAATGAACCTGGAAAACAGGATGTGACATTAGGAAAAATCGACTAAAGCGGCTGTTGGTACCACGAACCAATAAAATAAGTCTTTAGTCCCAAGCAGCGACTGTGGATACCCCGACAAACTGAGCTGAGATAGAGGTACTTGCTGAGTTTTAAGTTAAAGCCCGTTTACTTTCCTCTTCGCCGACGAGCATATCAGAGGAAGTAGTGCAGCAGGTGTGCTGACCCGCTCTGCAATGATGCAAAAAATCGGCTTTTGCTTCCGTAATATCTTCTCCTTGGCTTTACCGCGATATATCTGTTTGGAGATGTAGCGAACTGTGATGTCCCCCGTACTTCCTAACCTCCGCTCGTGTGCATCAAGCTGGGAGTCTATTTGACTGCGCATGATCTTTCAAGTTTAACCGAATAGGAATGAGATCCGACATTATAGGTCTAAAATAATTCAGTGGATTTAAATATCAGATGTTAAAAAAGAAGCTGCCTTTTCAACTAAACTTTAAAGGCTGACTCTTCACTGACACCAGAAAAATTTCACCCAAACCCCGAAAGACATTTTCGGCACCTTTGTTGTGAATCTCAGTGTATCTGCCTTTCCTAAAGCTGTCGTAACATAAAAAACAGATCCCCGAAACGCAGAACAATTATAATGATTCTTCATAGGATGCCCCACGTACATTGCCAAAGCATGTCTGGAAGATATAAACTCGATATCTCCGCAACTACCGTTCGATCGAAATTACAGGGTGAGCACGCGGTTGTCAGTCCTACGATAGATGTATTGCTTACCTATCGCAACTATCTTCGGCTGGCTGATGCGTTCGAATTCCCCTTGGACATCCTGGGAAAGAAATCAAATTTTGATTTTGGCATAGGAAATTATTTATGACTTGGCATACCGGTAGATTTCGGAACTGATGTTACATGGAATTCACCTGATTCTTGAACAACGCCGGCTGAGCATTGTTCACTTTTATGCACTAATAAAAACTCTATCATAACAGAATAGAAAATAATAAATAGTCCCCACGTTTCCTAAAGCACGTATGGCTACCTGACACGTTGATTGTGTACGCACTTGAACTGGGTAAGAAAAAGAACATACTTGAAAAAAATTCTTCTGGTATAGTAGTTACGATATTTCACTGCGTAGAATGTGCAAGCCGTAGCAAACCTTCGTAGCAACAGCCTCCCGTCGTCGCTCTTTGGCTTTGCTTATGCAAAGAATTCTTCAAGTGCCTAGTTAAAAATCACAGAACAATGGGGGTTTGAAAGGGTTGTAACTTCCAATGCAATTTCGAAAAAAGCTACTGTTAAGGGCCAGAAATGTCATATCTAGTGATAAAAGTGAATTTAGTGGCACATCACCATGCTCAGAGATGGATTTCGACTGCCTCCTGTCTTCTCATTGTCTTGGCCCCTTTGTTACAGGGTTGAGTGAAGATTTGTTGTTTATTTACTTTACTGGTCTTTCTCAACCTTGTGGTTAAGGCCCAATGTTCAGCGCACCTTAACTTACCTAATATGTATCAGATCTCAAAAGAGGAAAACCATTGCGACCAAAAATAACATAGAAAATGGGAATAAATAATAAGGTTGGTTAAATTGATTTTGTGAAAGTGGTAAAACTGAGTTGGTGAAACTGAGTTAACTTCAGCTGTGTGCACCTGGACACCCCTCATTTGCCCATGCGTAGGCTTTGATTCTGGCATATAACACATTAAGATGGTGTGTTGAACCTTACTAATTAATAGCTATCAAAGTTTCTGTCAGAAAAATGAACTTGAGAGTTGTGTTTTTTCTTTGAATCTTGAAACTTTTTTTCCATTTTTTGGTGTGAATGATCTTGCAGCAAGTTAAAGTAATTCAGAAGGAGCCACCTGTCGATTTGAATTTGCGATCTGTCTGTTGAAAAATAAAACTTGCAGTATTTGCTACTGGGATTAATCTTGTCTCTTTTCAGAAAAGATTATCTCTGATTCGGATTATTCTCATCCCAGTAGAGATGAGGCTAATCCCAGTAGCAAATACTGAATCTGTATTCGGAGAAACTTTTTACAGTGTAGTTCTTAATCCTTCTGGACCAACATTGGCACAGCTTACCTCAAAATTTTAAGACTTTACCATCCTAAGATATCTTATAGGATATTCATATTGTGACAGAAAGTTGTCAAGAATGTGATCAATAGTAATAGCTTTGGAGAGGCCAAGTGAATGCCCTAAGACCTAGGTTAACATGGTAATTAGCACTGTAGCAGCTTGTCATGCACTGGAAGGTTCGACTCAGATTTTTCTGTTACATCCACTATGTCCACACTTCGATAAAATGAACCATCCCAGCAATAAGATTTACGCAGACATATATGCGGCTGTCTAGTTAGGCCATACTACTGAATTAACCAAGATTAATACAATAAAGGCCAGTTTAACTGATCATGTAGACATTTGATGGCGAGCCAACATTCTGAAAGTTTCTTCTGAAAGAACATGAATCACTTGAAAAAAAATTGATCGCTCTTTAGCATCATCAGTTTTGAAATATTTTAAACCACATTGTGCTTCACTAAATGTCGTTAAATCAGGTGAACTTCCTGGTAATAATCAACACACTTTTCCAGTGTGACTGCCATTCCAAAGAATACGAGTCAAGATCCCTATTCTGACAAGGCCAGGGATTTGTTTATTACTCTGCATCAAAAATCTTCAGTCAGAAAACTATTTGAATATGGTTGTATCGTAATACTGCTTCAGTATTTCTCCTCAATCCTCGACTTTAGCTACATAGGAAACAAGACCAAAGTTTTCGATGGGATCCCAAAAATTTAATATTAACTACGTCTTGTCTTCGCCAAATCCAGTCTTCGCCAGGCTAATCATCTGAGTAAACCAAGTTCAGATATACCTGTATAAGCCATATCTATTTTGACGATACCGATCGAAACTTCCTGGTGTACTTCTGCCAAATTTCCGGTTTCGGCCGAATTCCGAGCAAACTACTTGCCCAGCAAAAACAAAAGATAGTTCAGAAACGAGTCCAGCGTATCTCCTTATCCCTATAAAGAACATCTAATCAACTTCAAATAAAACTTTAACTTCTAAAAAAAAAAATCCGGTTTCAACCGGATTCCGGACGAACTACATGTCCGGTTAAAAAATGATTGTCATATATAGATTCAGCGTTTTTTCTTACCCTTATATCTATCATCTAATCAACTTCAAATACAAATTTTGCTTTTAACAAATTTTCCGGTTTTGGCCGGATTCCGGACGAACTATTTGTCCGGCAAGAAAATGGTTTTCACCATCGTGTTCAGCACGTTTTCTTACCCCTAAATCGAATATCTAATCAACTTCAAATACAAATTTTGCTCTTATCAAATTTTCCGGTTTGCGCCGGATTCTGGTCGAACTACTTGTCCGGCAAGAAAATGGTTTTCACCATCGTGTTCATCCTGTCTTCTTACCGATAAATCAAACATCTAATCAACTTCAAATAAAACTTTTACTTTTAACAAACTTTCCGGTTTTAGCCGGATTCCGGGCGAACTACTTGTCCGGCGAGAAAATAACTTCCATATTCGGATTCAGCGCGTCTCCTTACCCCGAAATCAACTATCTAAACAGCTTTCAAAAAATATTTTTGTTGCCCTTAATTTGAAACCCCTCCCCCAACCTCAAATATAGGGCTACAGAGCCCATCTTCGAACTTGACTTGTACTTTGACCCAAAGGATCCTCCCACCAAGTTTCATCAAAATATATCAATGCCTTCGAGAGTTATCGTGCGGACAGACGGACAGACGGACAGACAGACAGACGGACAGACGGACAACTTTTGCGATGTCATAGGTATCCGTCACTAACGTTTTGGGATCCCAAAAAGAGCACCTCGTCCTTGGTAGTGTTTTTTCTCGGATGTTCTGAATTTGTTGCTCACTTTAAACTAAGCAACACTTCAAGAAAATTAGACACAGCTTTATCTGTTCTTAGCCTGTTTCCATGTCTCTTGCCTTGGATGACAGTCTTAGCAAAATTTCTCTGCAGAAATAGGCTCCTCGAAAACCCGGGGAAAGCCCCCCTAAAAAAAAACCACACCTGAGGAATGAGAATGCACTGAGTAGAATGAACTTTTGTCATTAGTGTGAGTTGCCCTTGTGTGTTCACTGTCCGAATTCGGACATCCATTGGCACACAAAACATTTTTACTTTATTAACAAGAGTTACGTTCATAGTTTATTAACGAGAGTTACGTATCACAGCAAAAACTGTTTGACACAATCTTAACTTTAAATCACTTTAGAATTCCTGCCAATTCTTCATTCCTCCAGTTCTAAGGCAAGGTCAAGTCAAGAAAACGTTTCAGGTATTGAGAATCCTATCCTAAATGACAACTACTTTTGAGCAAAGGGCAGTAAAAACAAAAGAAGGCAATCGAAATGTTTGTAACATATCTATAAACGGATATGTTAATGTAATAAACATTCCAACCCTATTCAGAAACTA
Source organism: Branchinecta lindahli (assembly GCA_023053555.1). Classification (NCBI taxonomy): domain Eukaryota; kingdom Metazoa; phylum Arthropoda; class Branchiopoda; order Anostraca; family Branchinectidae; genus Branchinecta; species Branchinecta lindahli. The sequence continues at coordinate 31,275,799 of JAKZAO010000010.1, forward strand.
CTTTCAAACAAAAAGGGGAATGAAGATTAAAAGAAGCGGAGTAGAGTAAAATACTTTTGCCGAGGAAAGTGATGGTCTGACTAGGCCCTGCTAGAAAAGTGAAATTTTATACACATACTTTCGATACTGTCCATACTAATTTCTATCCCCCTTTTTTCGATCGAAATGGAACCATGCCACCCTAAAAAGGATCTCGTATCTACCTTCCAGTACGCTTGACTTGCTTGAGTGTTCCTTAACCTGCCAGGAGCCACCATGTTGATCCAGCTGACATCTGGTATATCTGTCACGTTGAGTTGTTGCCTTGCCTATAAGACTTGATTATTTTTTGACTCATTACGGAGATCCCCAAGGCCATTTACCCTGCTGTCTAAGCTTGATAAAATTTTTGTCTTTAGTGACCTTTGTTCAGGCACATGCAATCGTCAAATGAAACCGTTTAGGATAAATCTTTTGCTGTCTCGCGGAGTCATTTAAAAACTCCTGATTTCTTAATATCATATGCCGGATTCCGGATAAGGCCGGACAAGGCATACCCAATCCCAGATGCTCTCACTAAGCGCTAACCCAGTAGAATATTGATTTCATGAGTGAAGCTCAGAAATCAACCAATCAGATCTCATTTATAGTAGTGCAGGTCACGCCTAGTGGTAGTGTAAATACTGTATTTTCAAAATTCCTTTTGAAGACCTGAAGAGGCTCTGTAAAGACCATGACAGTTTCCATAGAAGTAGCATGCTGAATCCTTTTCCCAGGTTATTTTTCCCAGTTGTGGAATCCTTCGCTGATTGAAACAACTTGAAAGACAGTCCTGTTTCTTTTTATCTTCACTTTACTGCTTAATTTTTATTTTTAGCATCTACAGTAATTTGTTGAGAGCTGCACCTCCTATTTTTGACTTTTAAATTTCATATTTTCTTATTTTTTTACGAATTTTACATGCACCATTCTCATATGTATGCTTATTTGACTTTCTATTTTCAGTACCTTGTCTTTGTTTCTTGATTTTATAACAGTCAAATAGAAAGGGAAAATAACAAACCTCTCTGTCACAGAAATTCCAACTGAAATAGTGATGATAGAAGTAGTATCTTGACTCCTTTTCCCAGGTCATTTTTCCCTGTTGCAGAATCTAAAGTAATCTAAAGTAATTTCTTAAAAGCTCCAACACCTATTTTTTCTTTTAAATTTTTAACCAAATCCTCAATGTTTTTCCAAAAAGAATTGTATAGGGTTGCTGCAAGCTTACTCAGTTGTACTGTACTGAAGCTTCAGCCTACATGCACCATTCTAATAGGTATACTTATATGACTCTCTATTTTCTGTACCTTGTCTTCAATTCTTGACTTTATAACATTCAAAGAGAAAGGGAAAATAGCAAACTAGTTATCAGAGAACAAGTGACTGTTTCAGCAACCTCTCTGTCACAAAATCTTACTGAAAAAGTTGTTTACATAAATTTTTAAACATCTTCTTCATCCAATTTCCGGTCTGAACGAACTAGCAGCACAGTAAAGAAATTCGTAAAGTGCCTTTTGCTGGCTGGGATGTGTTAACCATCATTACATCTAACAGAATCTAAAACATTCAAACTTTGGACGAAACCTGAGTATATAGAATATGAACTAAACATTTATGGAAAATAATTTCTTCTGCAGCATTCCAACATTTGACATTAAATTCAGCATTTCTCTACTGTCTCATTTTATAAACTGTCAGGAAAGTGGACAGGCAGCTGAATTCTGGAAACGAAATAAATGTTTTGGCAAGTATTTTGCAATAAATCTGTTTAGATATTAATTTAAAACACTACATTATTGTGACACTCTAAACAAGAATAAATGTACTATCTCATTTCATAAATCATCAGGGAGATCAACAGGCAGCTGTTTTCCTAGCCTAAGGGCATGTAGTGATCAAGTAACTTGTAGGGGTAACCATACCATCAACTTAAACCTCAGACCATTCGGAATGATCACTTGAAGTTGACTAAAAGCACTAACATCGCTAGATAGTGATATGTTTAATAATCAGAGGGAGGCAGTCTACCTCAAATCCCTGATTTTGGAAAAGCCTATGTGAAACGCTGGGTATATCTAGCGGTTGGTATACCCTATGCCAAACGCTGGATACACTATGCCAAATGCTGGATACTGGGACCAAATGAAATTTTGATGATTCGAGTGAAGCATTACAGAACTAATCTTTAGTGAGGTAGGTCAGGGTTAAGGTGCCAACAGCTATCTGGTGTTTGGCATCGGGTGTCCCGGATTTAGCATATTAGGCTATGCCAAACTCTAGGCATATCTTGTGTAAAGTTGTGTTTGGCATAGGGTATCCAAAAATCAGGAGTTTGTGGTTGACTAGAGGGAGGAGCTTATTTGCTCATTACAGCGATCTTTGGAACAAGAGTAAAAACAATAATGTTAATGATGCTAACTAATGCCACATTGCTTTGGGTTTTTTAACTAGGCACGTGAAGAATACTGTGCCAGAGCAATGCCAAAGAGTGCCGACGGGAGGCTGTTGCTAAAGAGGTTTGCTACAGCTTGCTCATCCTACGCAGTGAAAACTCGTAACTACTATACCGAAGAACTTGATTTATTCTTTTTTGCAGGTTTTCTTTTTTTATTTACCCAGTTCAAGTGAATACACGGACAACGTGTCAGGTGGCCATACGTGCTTTAATGCAACACGAACTTTTCTTAGGAAATATAAGACAAATTTTTCTGCCCTGCGCCACCTTTTCAACCCATTTACCAGTGACCAAAATTTTAGTTCAGACAGGCCTTACCTCTTAAAATTTGACCAGTCCTTCAACAAAGCCTCTCTGAACCTGAACACCTCTAAACAAAAACAAAAAATAAATAAACTGAGCATCACCGTCTAACGGCAAGGCTTTTTAGCGACATCTAACAGTCGCAGCTTTCAGTATGTTTTCCTTTTTAGGTATAATCGGTCGAAAAAAAATCAGTAGTAGGCTACGTTGGTAGTACTTAATAGGATTAGTCAAGGAAAGAATCCAGTGTGCTTTCTTTCAAATGCATCTCCCCAAGCTCGAACCTCTAATGAAACCGGAGACACGAAGAATTCCTAGCAGAGATTGCCACAAGGTTAAATGACTCAAATCTAACCAAAACTGACTCAAATCTAACCAAAAAACCAAAGATTTAGATGGGATCCCAAAAATCTAATATTTGGTCCAAAAAATTGGGTCTTGTCTTCGCCACTCAATCTTCGTCATATTCCTTTAAGATTTTTACTGTTGAAGCGAAGTTCAATTCTGGGTTCAGCAGGTCTCCTTGTCCCGATACCGAATCTCTAATCGACTTCAGAAACAACTTTGAGCTTCAACCAAATTACCAATTTCGGGCGAATTTGTGATGCATCTTATGTCCAGCAAGAAAACTAAGTTCTGATATGGATTCAGCGGACCTCCTTACCTCTTCAATGAATATCTTATTAGCTTATAAAAAAACAAGTGTTTAACGTAAATTCGAAAACCCTCCTCTGCCTCTAAACATAGGACTAAGGACCCATCCACGAACTTGACCTGTACTTTGCTAGTGAATCCACATACGGATTTTTAACAATAAATTTCAACCCCTTCGACCTTCGGTTACAGCCATCTCTGCGCGTTATACACGGGGCTGAAGTCCTTCCGACGTTCATAAACAAAGAAAGGGGTAGGGACTGCTATAACAAAAAATTGGTCGACAAATTTTGTATCCGGTTTTTACCGGATTCCAGGTGAACTACTTGTCCGGTGAGAAAATAATTTTCATATTTGGATTCAGCATGTTTCCTTATGCCTAAATCAACTATTCCAACATCTAATCAACTTCAAATAAAAATTTCAATAATAAAAAATTTTCTGGTTTCTGCCGGATTCCGGACGAACTATGTGTCCAGCGAAAAAATGATTGTCATTTATGGATTTGGCTTCCCTTCTTGTCCATAAATTGGATATCTAATCAACTACAAATACAACTTTTGCTTTTAACAAATTTCCATGTCTTGGCTGGATTCTGGGGGAACAAGTTGTCCGGGTAGAAAATGCTTTTCACATAGATTTTCAGCATGATTGTCTTCTGACCCCTAAATCGAACATCTAATCAGCTTCAAATAAAACTTACACTTTTAACAAACTTTCCGGTTTTTGCGGGATTCCGGACGAACTAGTTGTCCGGAAAGAAAATAGTTTTCACTATCATGTTCAAAATTTCATCTTACCCTATAATCGAATATCACATTAGCTGTCTTAAAATATTTTGCTTAACCTTTAATTTGAACCCCCTCACCCACGCTCTTGTGAGATGGGCTCTGTAAGGCTACAGAGCCCATCTAAGAACTCGACCTTACTCTTGAACCAAAGAATCCTCATACGACGTTTCATCGAAATATCTCATTCCCTTCGAGAGTATCGTGCTTACAGACGGACAGACAGACGGACGGACGGACAGACGGACAACTTTTGCGATGTCATAGGTATCCCTCCACTTACGTTTTGGGAGCACAAAAAGACCAATGGTTTCGATGAGATCCCGAAAATGCGTTATTTGATCCAGACAATTGGGTTTTGTAGATATCCAGTCTTCGCCAGAGTCTTTGAACATTTTACTAATAAAATTTGAATACAGATTAAGGCCAATGGTAATTATTTGAGAAGACCAAGTTCAGACTTGAATTCAGCATGTGTGTTTACCCTGTATACCTCATATCTACTTTGACGAAAGTTCTTGCCTTACTTCTCTCAAATTTCCGGTTTCGGCCGGATTCCAGGCTTACTACTGGTCTTGCAAATATTTAAAGCTCTAAAGGAATTCAGCGTATCTCCCTACCCCTTTATCGAACCTATAATCAACTTCAGATAAAATGAACTTTCAACAGATTTTTCGGTTTCAGCCGGATTCCTGGCGAACTAAATGTCCGGGTAGAAAATGATTGTCATATACGGATTCAGCATGTCTCTTAACCCGTTAATCGAATTCAAATAAAACTCTTACGTTAACAAATTTTCTAGGTTTGGCCGGATTCGGCTCAATCTACATGCCCGGCGAAAAAATTATTTTCATAATCGGATTCAGGGTGTCTTGCTATCTTTAAATCGAACCTCTCATAAATTTCAGCTTTTATTTTTTACAAATTTTCTGGTTTTCACCGGTTTTCGGGTGAAATACTTGTCCGGCGAGACATTATTTTCATGTTCGGATTCAGCATGTGTAGTATGGAAAGGGGGCTTCTACCTCACCAAACCCCTAAAATAGAAACCCCGTATTTCCATTTAATTGAAAAATTTACCCCCTTTTTCAAGAGATTTTAAATTTCGTAATTACGAAACAAAGGCCCCAAGAAATAGGAAATATTACCATTTAAAACCTATAAACTACTACAATATACAATACTGAGTAAACAGTTCTAAATCAACGTATTGTTCAGAGTTCTTATTTACCCGCAAAATAGGTTGCAAAAACAGATTTTTCTTTAGAAGCAACTCGTTAGCAATATAATTGTATCTCTGTGATATTAACAAATCGCATGGTCTGTTATTATGATTAAAGTGTAACCGAAAAGGACTGGGATAGGACATTCTAGTTACCCATCACTTATTCACTTAAATTGGCTTGAAGACCCGCTGAAATTGCGTTACTTGGTTGTTCCGCTATTCTAATCAATTTTCAAATAGTGGAATTTCCGTGTGATTTGTAGTACCTCTAATTTGTTGTATGCCTTACAAGAAAGTGACCATCAGAATGCCATTCTAGGTGCTGAAAAATACTGCAAAATTTTCAAGTTGAACATGAACAAGGACAAATGTGAAGTTCTGCTTTTAACAGAGGACGAACACAATTTTGAAGCATCAGGGTTACATGGACTACGAATAACACAAGAAATCAGGATACTTGGTGTATGGTTTTCGAAAACATGGCTGAAGATGGAAGCGCAAAACTGGCAGAAAGTAACAGCAAATCTGATTGCATCAGTACAGTATGAACAAAATCTGAAACTGACAGTTTTCCAAAAAGCTCAGTACATAAACCAATACTGTCTTCCACTCGTATGGTATTTCTGTAACATATCACAAATGTCAAAAACAACAAAGAAGAAAATTGAAAAAATATTATATGGTTTTCTATAGCAAGGTAAGTACCCACCAAAACTTAAGATGAGTGACTCGTACCTACGCAAAGAAGAAGGCGGTCTACAAGTGACACACCTTGAATCCAAAGCTGAAGAGATGTTTGTAAGAGCGCTAGCAGAATGAGCCATGGACAGAGAAAGATCTTTGCTAATGTCATGGAGACTCGATTCAAGGATTTGTCCTAAGCAACTTAAGAAAGGTTTTGCAAAGATGAAAGAAATGGAAGAAAAGGGGTTCATTAATTTCCAAACAAAAACCATAGCAAAGGAAGAACTAAAAAGATATTTTAAAGAAACCCTGGATTTATCAGAGATGAAAATCGTAACTGACGGCCAAACCACAAGTGAAGAGCTTGCTATTACAGCACGGTTACTACACTCATCTATGCTGAAGCCTACAGTCAAAGAACACATGCTATATCAGATCCATAACATTCTCCCCACTGAAGAAAGAAAGCATAGAATATGTCCTACACCGACGCAAGGGAAATGCACACTTTGCGGCGAAATTGAAACGATAAGACATTTTGTGATAGAGTGCAAGGCAAAGGAAAAAACAGCGGGAGATTTAGAGATTATTTTAAGAAAGATAAACGGATATAGCGAAGAATGGAAGATCGACACAGAAATTTATTATAAGAATATTGTTAAAGGTAAGATAACACCTGAGAATAGGACGACAGTTTTTTTAAAAGGAACATTTTGTTATTATAGTTGGAAAGGAAAAGGTAAAGAGGACAGCCAAGGGAAAGTAATGATGATGGTTAGGACAGAGTGGGAGAGATTTAAACAAATTAAGGTGAGAGAAGACGAGTAAAAATATAGTTATGAGGACATTGTGATTTGGAAAATGGAAGGGAGATGGAAAAGTATGATTTATTAAATTATTTAGTTTTTATGTTGTATATAAAATGGAAATTAGTGTAGACAAACGACGTTGATTGGTGTTGAAGAAGTAGGTAAATATTTTTGTGGTTTGTTTTTGTAAGGGTTTTTTGTTTATTGGAAAGTTTTTGGTTTTTGTAATTTTTGAAATTCCCAACAACGCAAGGCCCAGTGAATGTGAGTTAATACGTTGTCGTCATATTTCTTTTTTTTGTGATGTAATTTATGCATTTATGTGTTATGAATTGTAACACAATTCAAAGTTGTGTCAGCCACATGGTCAACGGGCCACGTCCCACAGCTATGGTGTAAGGCAGCAGTGGTCCCAATCCACAAAAAAGGCTCAAGAAAAGAGTGCGAGAACTACCGACCGATCAGCCTGACCAGTCATCAAACCAGAATACTGACCAAAATTCTCCTACGCAGAATCCAAGCAATTACAGCCTCCGTTCTGGGTGAATACCAAGCCGGCTTCCGTCCTAGACGATCGACCATTGATCAAATCCTCACCGTTCGTCAGCTCATGGAACGCTTTATCGAGTTCAACAGAGATCTATATCATCTCTTTATCGACTTTCGGCAAGCCTTCGATTTAATCTGGAGGAAAGGTTTGTGGCACATCCTAAGACATTACGGTATCCCCGACCAAATCGTCACGATCATTGAGAATATATACAGCCAATCCAGAAGCCGGATACTCACCACTGATGGACTCTCTGATGAATTCTCAACTTCCTCGGGAGTTTTACAAGGATGTATTCTGTCGCTTCACCTATTCAACCTGTTTCTTCACGCCTTACTGTCACTGATACCAGACGAACATGGAACCAAAATAGGTGGAGTCCTACTCAACAAGCTCGCCTATGCTGACGACATCGATCAGCTCTCTACAACCTTCGCTGATCTCAAAAGACAAGCAGACTGTCTCAACGAAGCCACAAAACCTTTTGGCATGCAAATCAACGCCAAGAAAACGAAAGTTATGGTCACGTCACGCCAAAAACAAGCAGCTACTCCATCCATAATGATTGACGGTCAGCCAGTTGAAACGGTTGACCAATTTGTCTACCTTGGCAGTCTCCTCACACCCGACAACTGTCATACCTCTGACATCAAACGCCGCCTAGCTCTTGCTAGCTCCAGTTTTAAGAGACTCTCAAACATCTGGAAATGCCGAAACCTGTCGAACCAACTGAAAGTTCAACTTTTCAACAGCCTGATCGTGCCAATCGCTCTAAATGGGTGTGAGACTTGGACCCTGAAGATCGAAAATGAGCGCAACCTACTTGCATTCGAGATGAGATGTCTCCGCCGCATCGCAAAAATCACTTACACCGAGCATGTGACAAATGAGGAGGTGCGAAGACGGCTGAAGTCCTCCGACACAATCCTCAACAAAATCAAAAGGCAGCAACTGCGATGGCTCGGGCATGTGAAGAGAATGGACCACGACCGTCTACCGAAAATCTCCCTCGAAGGAACCATAGATGGATCCCGACCCCGAGGAAGACCTCGTAAGAGGTGAATTGAAAACTTCGACCGAAATCGCATCGTTGAGTTGACCCGAAATGCACACGACAGAACAACATACCGAGCCCTAGTTCATGCCCTGTCGAAAGGAGTGGCCCCAAAACGTCCCACGAGGATGGACGGGACTTAAGTAAGTAAGTAAGTAATTGTAAATTGTATATTTTATAGTTGATTATTTTTAAGTGATATTGTTATATTGTTTTAAGGATGGGAAGAGCCCCTTGCAGTCGTGGGTATTTCGTTTTTTTTTTGTTTTTTTTCCAATCTTTCCAGTAAATTAGTTTTTGTTTTTAAAGCATGTGAAGAAATTTTAAGAAGTTTTTTGTAAAAAAAAACGTAGATTTTATTGGTTGTGGTTGAGTAGTTAGTAAAATTTGATGATAGAAATATATTTTATGATTATAGTATAGAGGTTGGATTGAATGTTGCGGGGATGGTTTTGGATGGAATGGTTTTGTAGTTATATTTTGTCGGAAAGATATACTTTTCGTTTTATCTTTTTTATTTTTTTAGATACAGTTTGGTTGAGAAAAAAAAAATTTCTATGTGTCATTGTGAAGGTTTAAAGGTCAAAAACAAGAAATAATATTAAAAAAAAAGTATTAGGGGGAAGAATAGTAATGTAATCTGGGTTTTTATTTTAAAAAGTTAAGTGACGTAAATAGTTTAAAAGTGGGTAAAAATAGATCAAAATTAACGTCACTGAGGGATGGATGAGTAGCCACAAAAAGTACGAAACATTATTTACTCTTGTTTTTGTTTAAATAATATAAAAATAAGTTAAATTAGAAAAGATGCTACGGGTTAAAAAAAAAAAAAAAAGAAAAAAAAAAAAAAAGATTTATGACTTTTTTTATTCAGGCACTAAGCAATATTCACCAATATCGCCACTGCCCACTGAAAAGCCTTGTTTGTGTTTAGATAAAAATTTCCCGCGTCATGGTAGAATTTTCGCTGTAGGGACAGCCGCAGATATTCTGAACGTCATAACTAGAGCAGATAGTGGAAAACAAAAAATCCCTTTGCAGAATCAAAATAATTCAGTTTATTCAACTAAATGACACAAAAATAAGTTGGCTTTTATTAAACTTTAATAACTACAACCAACTTATCACCATATTTTGTCGTAGCAATTCTCATTTTAACTATGGTACATTTCAAATCCAATACTAATTTTTCTTTCTTGATTGTTTCATTGTATTTTTCAATTTTGATTGTATTCAAGACTTCGTTCGTTGACTCAATTTAGTAGCGGCTGAATTTCTTTAATAAAAATCCAAACTCACAAACTCACATACATATTTTTAGTAATAATGTAGGTACACAGGACATTGTGCATGTGTTTTGGATGCTTTGGTATCTACACTCTGCCATCTAGTTTATCTTTTTCTGTCTTTACTTGTTCTACTGTGTTTCTGAATATACTATGACCTGGATTAGTTATTGTCACTATAGTTATGGTTTTACCAATCACTATGTCTCTTGATTGTTTGTAAAGTCAGATCCTGTGAATGAACAAATCACAAACGGTGCAAGAGGCTGGCCTTAATTGTAAGAGAAGACCTCCACAGAAAGATCAGATTTACCAAATCACGCTAAGAACTGTATACCGAAATTCGAAAATAAGCGGATTGATTATTGAACTTATTATTGATTATTGAACTAGACCTCCGTTGCCTGGGCAACGTGAAGTGTTGCGGCACCCTTTGTTCGGCGTCACCGACTAAAGTGTTGCGACAGCAGAATGACCAAACAGTGAAATCCAAGAGGCGAACATCGACCCTGCAAAATGTGCTCGATCCGTCGAGAAATATTAGCTAACGATAAACAGTTTCGTGTTTAACTTAAAAATGACTTTTCAAGGATACCGTGCCGAATTTCTGAATTTTAAGCGATTCCTGCAGAAACACTTCTCTGATCACAAATTTTAGCATGGATTTTTACCATCAAATCGAATCTCCTGTCGACTTAACATGAATTTTTGTTACGTATGTTAAGAGTCAGGTTTCATGTTCGAGTCAAGATTAGTTTCAGATATGGAATCCGCACATCTCATTACCCGTCTTTTGACCTCTCATTAGTGGAAAATCGTCTACCGCGGACGGAAGGGTGGATTTTTCACAAACGAAAACCTAAAAAAAAAATCATGGCAAAAAATCGCTTGACAAAAAAATGAAGAAAACTGCAGCTGTTATTTTAACCGTGTAGGTTAGAGCTGGTGGAAGTGCCGACGCACGGAAATCAACACAATCATAGTAACAAATAAATTTCAGGAGGAAACAGTGGGCAGAACCGCGCTTCAAATTGCTGCCGTAAAAGGCAATATCGAATTGGTGAAGGCGCTACTGCAGGTGGATATGGATGTTCAGGACAATTTTGGACAGACGGCTTTACACTTGGCCGCACTGCAGTAAGTTTCATAATCTTTCTTATAAACAGCTTTCTATGCAGCTCGTGAAACTTTGAGCTTTAATTTTGTGGCTAATTGTTAGTGAGTGATTTTAAGACTTTTATATCGAAGACGACAGATTCACCTTAATCACCACTTAGTAACGACAATGCTGTGTTCCCTGTTGATGTTGCAAGTTCTTACGGTCTCAACATTGATCCTGGATTGTCTTGGCTCTATCTACAGCTCGCATCTGTCACGCTGTGCTGCTCAGTCCTCTCTTAAATAAGATTCTGGCAACTCTTGAGTATCCCTTTCCCTTATAGAAAATTTTCAGAAGAAGCCCAGCAGATGAAATAAGGTTGGGAAGCTGGATGATTACCATAAGGGTAGCATAGATTTTTACGAATATTTTGAATGTTGAGAGTGAATCTTACTGTCAGCGGTATTTTTTTATTCTTGATACTTTAACCAAAATCTCAATCTCTGGCGGATTACAAGAAACCGGCCGATAAGACAGGATCTTTTAGAGTTGCCAGTAAAAGTACATTATTATGGCCACTGGCCATTGGGAATGTCCTACAATATTTCCAGAAAAACTACCACATGGTGTTTTGAGTCCCTACAATACTACTACCAGTCTTATCAGCCCTAAAAACCGTCTATGAAATCGCAGTTCTTTCCGAAAGTCCATCTTCCTGTCTGTCATAGCACTGAAATTGTACCGAAACGAAAAGTGTGCCGAAACGAGGCCGACCAGAAGCTCGCCGTTGTACAAAATAATCTTGATACTAACGATTTGCGTGGATCAAGGTTTCGTCCAAATTCCAGTCCAGAATGCTGAACCGGTATAGTGCAAGTATGTCTGGTCAGAATCCTGATGCCGAATAAGATATTCTCACCAGAACAGATAATACTAGCGGCCTCCTTCGTCCCACTGATAACGTCCGCTTTCCGCGATGCAGAGAGGCTGATTAGAGTATCTGAATGCGACACTGCTGTCGAGTTAAAGCGGACAACAAGTTCTTCCGTTCCTTTAAGACACCCGCGCACTGTTTATTGTTCATGATCCAGTATTTAAAAAATTTTTAACACTTTAAACAAGGCCTTGTTTTTAACAAACTACCCACAGCGTCGACTGTTATAGGTCTTTGTCCAGGCCTTTTGACGTGTAGCAGAAACGAGGAAAAATAAAAAATCCATTTTTTCTAATGACGGAGCTTCTTTGTATTATTGTCGGGAGTATGAAGCCAACTGTGAAAATCCATGTTATTCGTAGGGGATCATAAATTCTAATTTATCGTATGACATCGTGAGAGTCGATGGAGCGATTACGGAAGTAGGTTGCTTTGGCAATATAGGTACGAAGGCTACTTCAATTATATGGCAGATAAGGTCAGATAATCAAGGTCACCAGCTTTAGCCCTACAAAAATATTCCTTGCAACAATAAAATGCCGATGATAGATCCAAACATTCAAATACACAGATGCCAAATGATGAGCAACTTCCAGCAGAGATTTTGTGGACAAACAAAAACTATAATTTACTCTCCACTGTTACCAACATTTTGGCCGATTGTTCTACCAGGAGGCAGCGTCACTAAAGAGGGACAGGGATTCACCCCTATAGATCCTGAAAAGTTCTTTCCTGTCGACACATGGCTCTGACAGACCAAAGTCTGGAAAGTTTTGTCGGGCAAAGCCCGAAAGTGGAAGTCTCAACGGCACATCTGCATCTCTTTATGCATCAGAAACGGTTTTTTGTAAGTTTAGGTCCGGAAAAGCCTGAAAGTTTCATTCTCGTCGACAAATCAGGTTCTTCTTAAACGTACAATATCGAGTCTTGTAAATAATCTTAAAGGACCCCTCCTACTTATTCTACCTCACTCTAGACACCCCTGGATCCCCCCCACTAAACCCTTCCCCGCCACCTGCAACGAGGACGCGCTCACTGGGAAAACTGTACGAGTTGCAGCATTGAAAGTGCAAATCATACCATCAGGAGCACTTTTTATAGTTTAGTTTAGTTCCAAGTACAACAGCTTTCATTTTATAAATTTGATCAAGCTAAGGATCAGTACAAAAATTAGGCAATTTTTTTTCTTTGATTGGATCGGTCAAGGAGGTATAGTCAATTCCAGAAAAGTTCTAACTAGCGATAATATTGCTTATCGATTTTAAACAAGAAAGCCGGTCGCGATTTGCGTAATCAGAAGATAATCAAGACGAAGGGGAATCAGGCAAGGGGAGAGGGCAGTTTGCTGACTGTTTAATTTGTCTGAAGACCCTTCACATTGTATGCATGAGTGGCATCCTAACTGCAGCCTTTTCGCTAAGAATGGGAAAGCGCTGGGAAAAGATTTGTTATAATTATTCTGTCACCATCAACATTAAATTTCGCTTTACACTCCCCTTGTTTGTTTTTGTTCTACCTGCACTTAACGCATTCAAAACTAAGATCACCTCCAGCCAGCAATTTTTGCTTTACATACAAATACCCTTTGTCCACAAGCTTATTCTCGCACTTGTTAGTGGATACCCAATTTAGAAGATTTAGAAGACGTACCTAGCTAATCCCTTTTACTATCCGTGGCGTAGGGAAATAAATGAATTGAATTAAATTGAATTTGGGACTAAGATATTTCTGTTGGGTTTGTCTTTTTATGGCACTTGCAGCCTCTGGCTCAAGTGCCATATACAAATCGCAATTCCGTCTGTCGGTCAGTCTGTCGGTCGGTCGGTCTGTCGGTCGGTCTGTCCGAGTTTTTTTGTCAAACTTTCTCGAGTTAGGGTACTTCCAGATGTTCCAGGATGATGAAACGTGACAGGCATATCAGGGACCCGACCGAATAACCTGAAAATAATCCATTTCGCGATCCGACCATCTCGGGGGGATTGGAGGACGGGGGAATCCGGAAAATTGAGTAGTGCGTAACTTTTGAACGGGTGATCGGACTGGAATGAAACTTAATAACTGAATAAATTACATGTCTCTGATCTCCCATTTGAAATCCGAATTATAACCGGATTCGTCAGCTATGGGGATGCTGGGGGGGAAGACTGGAAATCTCGGGAAACGGTTAGAATGGAGGGATTGGAGTGAAACTTGCTGGGAAGAGCAATCATCTGCTCCAGATAAATCGTTTACGCAATTTGACTGGATCCGGACACTGGGGGGGGAGGGAAGATATCCGGAATTCAGGTAATATTTTTTTCCGGACCGGATCGGTTTTGGGGATTTTCACGACGAACTTGGGTATCAGACCCGATCAAACCGACTTCTAAATAAAAACTTACTCTATCTGATAGCCGTGGGGGGAATTGAGGGAGGGGTAATCCGGAATATTGAGTCATGCGTAACTTAGGAACGGGTGATCGGACTCGACTGAAATTTAACAACTGAACACAGGGCATGTATGTGGTGATCTTGTTCATGTCCGGACCGGATCGAGAATAATTGGGTTTGCCGGGGGACCGTAAAATACGTGACCGGCTAAGATTGAAAAGATTGGAATGGAACTTTGTGGGAATAACAAACATGATCAGTTATGACTATCTTGTCATACCTTTACGTTAACCAGTTGTCCGATACCGAGTATCTTATATACTTGTAGCATGTACCCGAGCGGTTGGTCCATATTGGACTATACCGACACTCTGATCTTAATCCTCGAAGGGTTGGTTCGTAACTGTTGAGGGGGAAGTTTGGACGGTATGTCCTTGGTCCTATATCCAGTAAACAGTGTTTAGAAAACACACTTACGTTTAATATTGAAGTTCTGCATACATCGAATACATCTGTTATTCCATCCTTAACACTACTGACTTCTCACTTAAGACTCACTTCTCACTGTATTAAGTAAGTCAAGACTGACTTATTTAATACATACACATCGGTCCTTCTACACCTGCTTTTACATCAATCGTTTACTCTTTGCTTAAATCGTTTTAACTCTGGTTAAATCGTTTCACTCTTGAAAGCATAAAACAGTTGTGAGGAAATGCTCCTTCGAGAAAAAAATGATTCGAGAAAAAGGCAATTTGCTAGAGTTGTTAGAAACATTTGGAATTAAATGTTTTGTCTCGTTACACTCTTCCACGTCTTCCAAAAAGTGTCTCCCGACACAGCTCTAAAAATACCTACAACCTGTTATTTTACTTGCTCAAACCAGGTGGAAGGTTGTCATATCAGCGTTGTTTAACCATATACTTATTCTGCCAAAAATCTGATTTCACGGTTTACAGTTTACGGTTAAACTAAAATATTCCAATAAACTAGGTAAACCTGTCACCCCCTAACACAATAAGTTTTAGGTTACAAACTTTCTGCCATTGTCCCATGTCCTATAAAAAGTAGCAACCGGCGGCCAACAACAGTTTGGTGTCAACTTTAGCTTGCGCCACCAATCTCTTTTAAGCCAGCTCTTGCCGTCACTTCGCACTGGGTATCGCTTCTGAACCCTGTCAGCCTTAGACTGACAACTTCCAGTGTATGGAAATCTCTATGGTAGTGGCATTTTTCTCACGTAGTGTCAGGTTTACCCTTATTCGGACTACCCGCGTAGGTTATTTAATTTTGCATTCCTGTTTATCGTTACTGAAATCAGAATTTTGGACTTTAACTTTACCTTTCCCTTCCTCCCTTAGAAAAAAATATTACCTATATGACAACTTTCAACTGGAAAATCCTATCCAATCTATCCTAGTCTATACAGGGCACTTCTAAATAATTACCGTCACAAATACGTCAGAATTTCGTTATAAACTATAGACCTAACACTTGATACTCAATCCTGTTAGAATCCTATTATCTTTACTTACTGCTGGGGCAACCAACTATAGTTATAACTTGAGCCCCAAAGCCTAAATCCTAAAACAAACGTTCACTTGAAATAAAGTAGAGGAAAAATAAATTTAAAAATACCAAATCACTAAATTTTACTTGCCAATCGTCTAGGCAAATCGACTGTTGGCTCTTATTACAACAGAAAGTGCTTTTCCTCCTATCCCATTCCGACCACAATTCTGGTAACTTTAGCCGTTGTCTGAATGTTCAAAATATGGTAAGTTCAGACTAACGCATTCGGAAACGTCTTTGGCTTTTTCAAGCTATTGTCTTCTTTTGGGACTCAACATCTGGGTCCCAGGTGTCTCGTGATGGCCCTGCGCCATCTTCGTTCTATCAACGGTCACAGCTTCTTTCGACGTTTCACATGGCTTGTCTGATCGCATGTGTTTTCCTTTTCTTCTTCAGTGGCTATGTCGTCTTGTGTTCGTTTCTGCATAGTCTCGTTTTGACTAGAGAACCGTTTCTCTTCTTCTTGTTACAAGGCCTGTAGTCAACATTGCTTGAAAGTCATCTTCGGGAACGACTAGCTGCGATGACAGCTATCCGACATCTCTGTTCTATGAATACTGGGTCGATACTTTATAAGGTTGTCCTTCCGCTCGCTTGTGGGTGCGAGCACTTCTGGTATGACGAACTCATCGTTGGTGTCTCTCTTACTCGACTGAATTGTAACTCGGACTTAAACCCACAATATTAGCTGCTTGTTTGCTTACTTCCATGGGAAACTAGCTGTCGACCCATATTTAGTTTAATTCTTTAAACCATTGCAGCTTTCCCTTTATAGCAAAATCTCTTTTTCCCCCATCAATTAAGCTTAATTAAATCCTCGACTCTTAAGGATTACTAACGAAGCTTCTGCTATTTTAAATTTCTTTTATGAAAACCTTCTTTCCTCTTTAATGGTCCTTGGTCCAAAGTTCCCAGTTATTTCATAGAGACACATTACCTGTAAAATACAAAACAGATTAATCCAAATCTGCAAATCTTGGCGGGTACTTCTTCCCGCCCAGGGTTGACCAAAAACTCACCCCCGATAAATCTGTTTATCCTGCGGGTGAATGCTTCTTCCCGCTCAGGGTGACCGAACTCACCCCTCACTCATTATTAGCATTTACTCGAATGAAAATTGGCAAAAGTTCGATTCAATTTTAGTGGTGTTCCACTTGCTTTTCAGTCAGGAGTACATTATTTTAAAGCACAAATTATTAGTTCTTTTCTGGGATTTCTGGGGAAAATTCAAGAATCATCCATGGGAAATAAACCGAAACCAGGGAACAAATCAAACCTATTTCTTTCATATCTTAAAGTATCAATCAAGGAGAAAAACAGTGACCGAGCTCACTCAAGTTTTTTTGGTGCATGACAACGCTGAACAATACAATTCTTTACCTTAATCACAAAAGAATAGGATAAGAAAAAACAACTTTTAAATTTTAGGTTTTTACGCTTAAATGCGATTAAGTACGCTCAAGGGAAAGACAGCTCCGGATCTGTGATTCACTCAGTCTTGTATCCCTATTTCCGCGTCCCACCTCCCAGTTTCGTGTATGTTAACTTGTCTGGCGGCTTTCTGTCTCGTAATGGTCTCGACTGTCTACCTGAGAGCGACTCCAGATACAGTTTGTACTCCTCCTGTTTTGCTTTCTTTGATGCTTGCTCTGCTGCCCGTGTAGCATCTAAATCTGGCCTACCCCTTTTGCTCGATGTGGCTTGGTCAAATTTATGTTGGTTAAAGGTTGTTCGATGTGACTTGTTCTTACCAACCGTTTGGCTGCCAAGCCAGTTGACTGAGGTAGACTATTTGACTTCCCTCGGATCGGTTCTACAGGGGCAAAAATACGGACTGACGGTTCCTCTATAGCCTGCTGCGTAGGGACTTCGGTCGTCAGCGGTTCTGATGGCTGCGCTGAGCTAACTGATTCTGGAGTAGACCCCACTTCATTGCTTGGGTTTCCGGTTGCTTCTTGCCTTGGGGTCGTTACAATCTCTGGTCCTTGACCTTCTAATGTCTCCTCGATGGTGGTGGAGCCACCTGTTTGCAGACGAGGTGGATTTTGATTCATATGACCGAACATCAGTCGTACAACGAAACTGCGGATTTTCAACGCCCTCGTCAGCTCTGTGATGCTTTACAGAGCTGAGACATGGCAAGCATCAGTTGCAACCCTCAAGGCGGTCGATGTATTTCAGTCGAAGAGCCTGAGGAGGATCGAGGGACTACGATGGTCCAACTTCGTCAGCAATGAGAAGCTGCTGCAGCTCACTAAGCAGTCTCGGTTTTCGACTCAAGCAGCCAAGTGAACCTTACGATGGTCCGGGCACCTGCTTCGTATGCCTCCACATCTACCCGCAAAGACGATTCTACGACTTCGACCCTATCAAAGCCGGCTGGAAGCGACCTCGCGGCCGACCGAAGAAACGTTAGTCCGACAGCCTGTCCGAGTTCTTGAGGATGGCAAACATCAGACCCAGTGAAGCCCAAACGCTCGCCATGGACCAAAACGGATGGAGGAGGCAAACGTCGCTCTCTACGCTGAGCAGCGACCGGCAGGAGATATAAGTCAAAGTAAGTCAAGATCCTGATGAAAATGGGGTTCCGGCTAAAAAACCCGGCGAAAACCCCCCTGAACATAACCCCCCCGGACTACCCCCCCCCCGGACTTCCCCCCCGTACCCCCCCCGGCGAAACCCCCCGGTACCAAACCCCCCAGAACCAGAACCCCCCCGATACCAAAACCTCCCGGTACCAAAACCGTCCCGGTGAAACCCTCCCCGCATAAATAAAAAAGACAATCCCATAAGAATTTCCTAATCCCAAATAATCCCAACGCCACGAATAGTACAAGGGACTAGCTGGGTACCCGGATTAGCTTATGTACCTACTAATGATGGGTGTATAAGAGTAGAATAACTCGACGTGTCAGCGTAACGATCCCCCAAACAAATTCTTTCCCAATTCCTTCCCTTCTTGGCGAGGAGGCTACAGTTAGGATGCCACTCATTCGTCCAATGCAAAAGGCCATCAGACGCTTTAAACAGTCAGGCATTGTCCTCTCCCCTTGCCTGCTCCCCGTTCCTTTTTCGATATCCCTGATTCATACCAGAAACTCCAACATGGGCAGCTGTTTTTACTGAACGACAGAGGCGTTGATGATGATAATCGACATCTTGTGGTTGGGACAGAGCATAACCTGGAACTACTTGGGTTGTACCGTCACTGGTTTTGTGATGTCACTTTCAAGATAGTCCCAGAGTTATTCTACCAGCTCTTCACCATACACGTGCATGTCAACGGTCAAAGTGTCCCATACTTGTTTGTTAGACTAAGACACTTGAGTTAGACTAAGATCACGGGAAGTCACGTTGAATGTTTCGAATTTGTATTAAATGTATAGAATTCGGGGGGGGGGGTATCGGAGGGGGTGATTGGTACTTGTGGGTTTTTTGTCGGGGGGTTTTCGCCGGGGGGTTTTGGCACCGGGGAGTTTTTGCGGGCGGGTTTTGTCTGGGGGGGCCGGGGGGTTCTCGCCTAGACCCGAGGAAATTGACCCATCTTTTAGGAGGGCTCATCCTCCGCCATAGCTCTTCGTCAGTTCCACTTGTCTGAGGTGCCGGACCTGATGCGGGGTTTTACAAGAGCCGGTACTACTTTGTGGGCTTTGGCTTTTACGCAACTTTTCTCCCTTACGTTTTCTCTTTTCATGAGCCGTCTCCCAATCGACTGGACCTAACAAAAGGCTCTACCAGCCATTTACCTACTGCCGCTAGCCAACTCTTTGGCTTCTTTTTCGGTGTAAATCCACTTGATTTCTTGGATTCTAGACTGCTTCGCGAAACAGAAGGTTTTGAAATGCCTTCTTTCTGATCTTGCAGTGGACTCTCAGTCTCCTTTGGCTTCACCAAAGGGGTAGAACATGAGGGTTCTGGCGTAAACAGCAGTTCCTTCGATTGGAAAACTTCGTCTCCTATCGAGTCGTCATAATTCTGGCCTCGATAGTTGTCCCATGCAAGCTCGCTCGGTGTGGCTTTTGTTCTCTCAAAGAAACGGTCCTTGAAGTCGGGATCGCCTTCGATATCCAAGTCCGCTGGTGACGAGTAAATTCGTCTGTCTGTTCTTTCATGTGTCCAATGAAATGGACTTAGCAGGCCTGAATAGTCGCCGTCGTGCAATTCACTTGGTATTGTATATCTGGGCGTCCTGGGAGCGGAGGCTGCTGTATCTGAGAATTCTTCCTCACTGTCCTCCGACTCTTTTTCTTCTGGCGGTATATCAGATGAACATGAATTTCCTCCGGCAGAAGAGTTTGGAAGTTCGAAGAAATGAGCTGAAACGCTTGTCTGGGCCGGTTCAGTTGATGTTGAGGGTCTAGCAGAGCTGGTATTGCTTGGTATCTGCTGTGTGTCTGGTCTTCTACCTTCGTCACCACTTTCGTCATCTGAAGATTCAGACCCGTCGTCTGATGAATCGGATTCCTCATCCTTGAGTGGTGGCTCGGTGAACCGCACTTTCCTGGCTGATTTTGCTGATGTTTGTATTTCCTCTTCAACCTCAACCTGGCCTTCCCAAAGCCTATACGGTGTATAAGGCTTCAGGCTGATTTCCTGTTGTCGCTTACTCGAGTGATTTCATAGTTGAGTCTTTTCTCCTGTACTACTGTCACTCGGTAAGATCCCGCCCGGCGAATTTTGTCCAGCTTCTGGTGTCGTGCCTCCGGTGGAACGTTAGCAAAACTAACTGTCCCACTTCAAACTGATGATATTTCAAATTTGATCATACTGCATATTGTTTGTCCTTTGCTGTTTTGATATTTGGACCCACCATGTCAAAAGCTGGCTTCTGCCTCATTATCATTTCTGATTTGTAGTTAACGTCCGAGTCGTAATATGTGCGACTGCTTTTAGTGCCTTTTATCATAATGCATACTGTTTGTCCTTTGCTGTTTTGATATTTGGACCCACCATGTCAAAAGCTAGCTTCTGCCTCATTATCATTTCTAATTTGTAGTTAACGTCCGAGTCGTAATATGTGCGACTGCTTATAGTGCCATCTGATGGGAAACGAGGTTCACGGAAAAATGTCATGAAGTGAGGCGTGTCCCGTATTGATTCTTGGCAAGCCGTGTTAGTCGACCGCTGGACATATGGAAGAAAATTCTCCCAATCCGAAAAATCTCGTCGGATCACATACATACTTAGCATGTTCCCTGTTGTGTCTTTCTGTGGCTCCGTTACAGGCTGGATGGAAACTTGAGGTCCTGAGTCCTTTATTATTCAAGATTTCTAGAGTAGCTTTGAAAACTGAACTCAAGAATTCGCTACCTTGGTCACTGATTATCTGATCAGAGCAACCAGAGATCAGGACAAATTTCTCGGCAAACGCCTTTGCGACCTCGTTTGCCGACTTGTCACGGAATAGGTGCCAAAGTCACGAGCTTAGTAAAGTGATCAGTCATCACGAGCGCGTACTTGTTTCCTTGGTCCGACCGACTGAACGGACCCAATAAATCTAAACCGACCAACTCCAAGGAACGACTTACCACTGGAAGCAAGCCAAGAGGTGCTTTCGGGGTGGAAGGTAAGCCTTTGCGGTGACTGCGCTTGAGACAACCTTGAACATAACCTTTGATGATTGAAAACATGTCTCTGGAATAGCAGCGTTCCCGTATGCGCTGATAAGTGCGCATGAAGGCGAAATGTCCTGGCAGCGGAGAGTCATGGAAAAACTCAAGCGTTTCCCTTATTAAGCTTGTCGGCAAAATCGGGACCACCTTAATATCAAAGCGACGGCACTTGTTTGTTGGTACGGAGAGGTAACAAACAAGGTCAGATTCTTCGTCAATAACGAAATTCTGAATTTCTCGCAAAACGAGTCTTTCAGTTTCCTGCGGCATCTTTTTTCCAGAACTCAAATGGTCGCGAACGACTTTGCAGAAAGCATCCTTGGACTGCAGATCTCGCATATGAGCTGTTGACGTAAATGGTAAGTCACTGATATTCGACAAATTAACACTTACTGTAGGCAACCTTGACAGTGCATCTGGAACGACATTTTTAGGACCGGTTATGTGCTGAATGTCGAAATCATACCCTTGGAGCTCCATTTGAAAACGTGCCCATTTACCCGTAGCGTCGTTCTTATTCATAAGCCAAGTTAAAGGTCTATGGTCGGAGAACACGGTGAACTTCTTGCCAAGCAGATAAGGTCTGAATGTCCGAATATTATAAACAACAGCGATTGCTCCCTTCTCGGTTGCTGAATCTTTTCGTTCTGCAGTATTCAAGGTTCTGGACGAGAAACGAAGGATCCTCTCTTGCCCATCCTGAACTTGGGCAAGCACTCCACAAATAGCGACTTCTGAAGCGTCTACATCCAAAATCGTAGGATTAGCGCTAGGACTGAAATCAGGAAGTCCTAAAATTGACTTCTGAAGAAGGTTCGACGCAACTTTTCGAAAGCTTCTCGCTGTTTCAATCCAAAATCAAAATGTGTTCCTTTCTTCGTCAGGCGGTTAAGGCAGTATGCTATTCCGGAAAATTTTCTGAAGAATTTGCGGAAATAGGAAAACAATCCAAGTGCTGACGAAGCTCATGTAAGTTTTTCGGGTAAGCCAACTCTTCGACAGCGGATATTTTGCTTGGGTCTGGTCTCATCCCTTTCCTGGATATTTGGTGACCCAAATAAGTCAGTTCTTCCTTGAAAAAGCAACACTTCTTGCCCCTGAACTTCAGATTAGCCCGTCTAAGTGCCTCGAAATTTGATAGTGCTGCAAAATGTTCTTCGTCCGATTTGTTGGCAGCCAGGATGTCATCGAGGTAGACTGAGATACCTAGTCCAAAAAGTTGTTCAATATCCTATTCATCAGCCTAGAGTAATGCGCAGGCGCGTTTGACAGGCCAAAATGCATCTTCTTGAATTGGTATACCGGCGTGCCTGGCGCTGCAAAGGCTGTGATCGGTCGCGAAACTTCATCGATAGTACATTGCCAGTATCCAGAGATGGCGTCCATGCTACTGTAGACACTTCATCCATGAAGTCTATCCAGCAGCTGGTCTATGTGTGGCAGCGGATATGAGTCTTTCCTGGTAAGACTGTTGACCTTCCTTCGGTCATTGACTGCTCTCTTTGATCCATCTTACTTCGGTACTATCAGCAGTGGGCTCAGCCATGGTGAACTTGTATCTTCGATTACTCCGCACTTCAGCATCTTTTCATTTTCAGCATGCACAGATGCCTCCAAATGCGCAGGAATTCTGTAAGGTCGCATACGGCTTGGAGGATTGTTTCCAGCGTCAATTGTGAATGGTTCCAGGTCACATTCACCTAGGTAGAATTCATCTTTTGCAAAAACATCGCTGTTGTTAACTAGGAAATGTTCGATGACATTTCTCCTTCTTGAGTTCTTCTGTAGATGGTCCAGCTTGAACTGCGAAAGAAAAACTTCGCGCTCTCTTTCTGTCATTGGTCGACACTTTCTTCCAGTTCCAGACGTCACAACCAAGCTGTTGACGGTCACACAGTCTTCCCGTTCAAATCTCGTCCCATTAAACACACTTATCCGTTTGACTTTAACGACTGCGTATAATGAATTCTCCACATCTATCGAAACCAGCCCTTCCTCAGGTATTGCAACTTGATCCAGGATTACCAACTGAAGAAACTTTTGGACAAACTGATCCGCTGCAACAACTAAAACCTCCTTGAAATCCAACATAAGACGTGGAGCAAAAGACAACCTGCTTATCGAAAACGGCGGTAGTTTGACTGTTAATACTGTTTCATCTCGACAACGGTGTCATCTGACTCATCCTTGACTTCCGCAACAACATTAAACGACCTAGCGGAATCCTTCCTAACAAGGGAGTCGCTCTCCGTGTCAACGTGAAACCTATGTCGCTTCATAAACGTGTATCCTAATATCATCGGAATCCTTAAAGCATCACTGACGAAACACTTTTCCTCACAGGGTTTGTCTCCTATCTTAACAAAATCCGTGATGACACCTCTGACGTCTAAACCGTGCCCAGGCGCACTTTTAACCAACGTGGAATCCGCTTTGAGTCCCTCCTGGACTCTATGTGGCAACCACCTGAAGAGGGCCCTGCTAATGAGGCTAATTCCGGAACCCGGGTCCGCCAGTGCCTCTACCTGTATTCCACACAACGTGATATCAAGAAAAAGTTGCATCCTTTGCTTAAGTATGCGCACTAATGTAAGACGGACGACGACAGTTGCGGGGCGCAGGATTCCTCTTTACTCTGGAACCACGCCCCCTCGCCAGTTTAAATGCCTCGATGAATTTTTGTTTGCTGGCTCAAGACCTCTTGACCAGCGATTCCTTGCGATGTGCCCAACCTTCGCACATTTGGCACAAATGGCCTTCCCACTAGCGTCCCAGGCGTATCCGTTCCTGTGTTCTGTTTGCCTGGTATGGGTATGAATTTTAGTGTCTTTTTTCTGCCGCGTAATTTGGCCTCGGTCATTACTTTTCGTGTCAGGTGTATGGTTCCAAGTGTATTGGTTGTTTTTGGTAATTATTTGTGATCGCTCTGGAACTAGTTCCTGAGACTTACCGTTTTTGTTCTAAAACACCCTCATTTCGCTCCTACTTTCGTGTTGAAACTTAACCTTTTCCTGAGCGCGATACCATTTTATCAAGCAATCCTTGGTGAATTCCCGAGAATCGGGGTCCGCAAATAAACCTTTTCGCTCAAACCCCTTGCCAAGTGGTCGTGAACCAATGTTTTCAGGAGCGACTGCAACAAATGAAAAGAAGACCCTGGTGCGTTGCTCGCTGCTGGCTTCGCATCTAGACCGAGCTGGTTCAGAGCCTTCAGCTCTATAATTTCAACACAATCTAAAGGTCCCTTTCCCTCTTCTAAATATAATTTTTCGTTCCAAAGCCGATCTTTCTTTGACGTGCTCTGGAAACGTTCCTTAAATGCCGTCCGAATGCCGCAAAAGTTGTGCATTTTTCTTCGTTAGCCCTGAAAAAGTCTAATGCCACTCCCCGACATTTGTGCCGAACAATTTTTATCAGCTCTGGTTCCTTTATTTCGTCTTCATCCCAGGCCGATACATCTTAAACTTTATAAAACAAGAGCTGTAAGCTCATATGGCACTTGCAAGGGTTGAGATGTATTATTTGATCAAAAGTAATTTCCGACTGTGCGGTTCAGATGCGCACTTTAAGGGAGCTAGAGAAAAATTATTTTATCGTTGAACTTGGCTGTAATGATGCGCACTTTAAAGGCACTAGAAATTCATCTGTAAGGAATACCCTTGAGGCAAAAACGATAGCAGGCTCTTAGGGATCATTGATATATACGTATGATCAAAAGTAATTTTTTTTCCACTAATGCGGGTAAAATGCGCAAAACCCTTGTGGGACAACTGATCATGGGTTGAGATGTATCGTTTGATAAAAAGTACTTTTCGACTTTGCGGTTAAAGGCACAGTAAACTTTACTAGGCAACTTTCGGCCATCAAACCGGCCTGGGGGGCTTAGATAAATGTACAGGGACTTATTGTCGACAGGACCCCCCATCTTTGTTATCTCGAAACCCCTCCTTATTGTTCCCAGAGCTAGCTGGCAGGGCCTTGCCACTTATGCACTGTAGTTACGCACTCATGCACTGTAAAAGTTCGCGATTGTCTGTGTTATCAACATACAGGGTTGCCACTTTACTAAAATAAATTCACTATGCAAAAGGAAAAAAGTAATACCAAACAAGAAAACTACTCAGAACGTGTTGCTGGGTCATAGTCACCTTGGAAATAAAACCTGACAACTACTTTTTTCTTAAAATCTGCTGCCATAGTAAAAAGAAAGCTCTATTGTGAGCACAAATTTACTACAGGCCCATTCACAACGGGTTTTAGCTAATACTCGATACCAGCCAGTTCCTGAAATCGCTCTGAGACCAAGAATTAGCTGGGATTCTGCCGTTCGCAATTGATACAGGTACCAGTTTCGGATACCAGCTAGTCTCGCACCCAAGTTGAAATCAGTTCAACTTATAAGGGTACTAGCCAATCAGATTATTTTGGGGAGTATTGAGGAATATTCTGATTGGCTAGTTCCGAACCAAGCGCAATAGATAAAATCACATCCACTCCTTGCTGTCTTGAAAACCGAAAGTGAATTAGGTCATTGTTATTCTGTATGACGTGGTTCAGCATTAGCCAATCGGAATAATCCTCAGTATTTCCGAAAGTAATGTGATTGGCTAGTACCCTCAAAAGTTGAACTGATTTCAACTTGGGTCCGAGACTAGCTGGTACCCGAAACTGGCACTAATATCAATTGCGAACGGCAGGATCCCAGCTGATTCTCGGTCTCAGAGCGATTTCCGGGACTGGCTGGTATCGAGTATTAGCTAAAACCCGTTGTGAATGGGCCTTACCGGGGGCAACCCTGTTGACATACATTGTATTACTTTGTTTTTGAGGCAAAGATCGTGGGTTCGAGTCCTACTCCCGGCACACAAACCTTTTGCTTTTTTTTTTTTTCTACTAACTCAAAAGTCGAACTCTCGGAAACTGCCCGGAAACTGCAATAGTCGTAACAAGAATTTTTCTAACTCTCAATATCGACTCAGGGTACATTTTTGATATGTCAGCTAGCTCCCTGAGCCAAGTTTGAGTCAAGTTTTCTGTTCCTTTAAGATGCACACTTTAAGGGAGCTAGAACTTCATTTGTAAGCAAAACCCTTGAGGCAAAAATGATCATGAGCTCATTTGGATGATGGAAATGCATGTTTTACTTAAAAGTATTTTTCTTAATTTGCGGTCATGATTGGTACTTTAAGGAATGGTCGGATTTGAAAAGTGGCGATTTCTAAGCCAATTTTGTCGAATTTCTAATATTCCAGCCAAATTTCATCGTCCTAGCACATCTGGAAGTACCTTAACTCGCGATCACCGGAATTCCGGACCCGCCCCTCAAACTCCCCCCACAGTCGCCGGAGCCAATCCGGTTCAGTTTTGGACTTGTTTGTTATTCCCACAAAGTTCCATCCCGATCTCTCCAGTCCAATCCGGTCACGTATTTCCCCCCCCCCAATTGTTGTCGGATCCGGTCCGGACATGAAAAAGATCACCACATGCACGCCCTCTGTTCAGTTATTAAATTTCACTCGAATCCGATCACCCGTTCCAAAGTTACGCATGGCTAAATATTCCGGAATCCCCCTCCCTCCGATCCCCCCACGACTATCGGATCGAGTGAATTTTTATTTACAAGTCAGTTTGATCGGGTCCCTGATACGCCTCCCAAGTTTCGTCGTGAAAATCCCAAAAACCGTCATCACCAGAATTCCAGGAAACTCCCCTCCACCTCCCCCCAAGTGTCCGGGTCCAGTCCAAACGTGTAAACGATTTATCTGGAGCAGATTCTTGTTCTTCCCAGCAAGTTTTACTCCGATCCCTCCATTATAACCGTTTCTCAAGATTTCTGGTCTTCCCCCACTCCAATTCCCCCATAGCTGTCGAATCCGGTTCGGACTTCAAATGGAACATCAGAGACATGTCATTCATTCAGGTATTAAGTTTCGTCCCAATCCGATCACCCGTTCGAAAGTTACACAACACTCAATTTTCCATATTCCCCCGCACTGCACCACATATACAAACCCCTTTGACCCTCGAATGCACTAGCTCTTTCCAATGTTAACAGAGTGATCCGATGCAAAGAGTGACGTCATTCCGCGCGCAGACCTACTAGTGTGTAGAAAGGGGTAGGGGTTTTACAAAAACTACTAAATTTTCAGGATTCCCCCGCCCTCTACTCCCTCCACGGTGGTCGGATCGGGGAAGTGACTATTTGCAAGTTCGTTTGGTCGGGTCCCTGATATGCCTGCCAAGTTTCATCGTCCTAGCACATCTGCAAGTACCCTAACTCGCGATCACCGGACCGACCGACCGACCGACCGACCGACCGAGCGACCGACAGACCGACCGACGGAAAAGTGATCGGTATATGGCACTTGAGCGAAGCTGCAAGTGCCATAAAAACTCATCCACGTCCGTCCGACCCTCAAAATAAGAAAAAGGGTCTCCCGCCCGGAGTGACCTCTAAGGTCGTTCGACCAAGATTTTTTAGGGTTGTACGATGTGTTCCAGAGCGCAGCTCTGCTAGTGATTTGAAGTGCTTGCTTGATGCCGTGGAAGTCACGCAGATCTCAAATTCCCGGTCTTTCAAGGTTGGCTCTGTGGATCAAGCTGTCCTTTTAAGAGCTTTAAAGAGTGGTGTTAAAATTGGTTACGAGCACTTCCGTATCCATGAATTTCATCGCATGCCGAAAAGATGTTTCCGCTGTCAATCATTAGACCATGTTGTTGCTAGATGTCCACTTCAAACAGACTCCCCTAAATGTGCTAGATGCTCTGGGTGTCACGAATTTTCAAGAGACTTGCCTTGTACCCCACCCCCAGTTGCCAATTGTGATGGGATCATGTGTCTTTCAGTTTTCGTTGCCCAAAAATCAAAAGCGCGCTGAAAATGTCGGTGTGATGGATCAGGGTTCAGAATTACTCCGTTGTGTGTCTTTGAACATAAATGGGACGAAAGATAAGGATCTTGAACTCGATAGATTACTCTCCGAAACAGATGTGCTGTTCCTTCAAGAGCATCTTCTTTCCACTACAAGCTCCGACAGTCTTCGCCGCTCAGTCGATCACTTGATATTCGTACAATCAGCTAGAAAAACGAGAGGCCGGCCTTCCGGTGGACTAGCTACTCTTATCCTGATGCTTGCTGTACAGTTTGGCGATCTCGTTCTGGTTAACGCATATCTTCCGTGTGATACTCGCTTCATTTGGATCTTTTGCTAAGTGTTGCAACAAGATCAAGTCTCTCCTTTCAGACATCAGTAGCAAAGGTCTTGAATGGATTTTGGTTGGTGATTTTAATACGAACATCCTGGCTCCTTCGACACGCACTGACATGTTTGTCGAGTCACTTCCTAACGGGTACTGCATCGTAAATAAATCTTTGCCGTATACCTATAGACACAATCGTGGCGGAACAGTTTCGAACCTGGACCACCTTATAGTCTCTCACCCATCTGTAGCTGATAGATTGGTCGTAGTTGACGAAGAAAAAATTGAAGATGACCATCTACCGTTGACTTTCGAATTGACACTCCCTGCCGATTGTGTCCGAAGTACTTCATCTCAGCCTCAGACATGGATCAAGAAAAGGAACTGGAATCGTTTAGATCCTGTTCTGTATATAGCTACACTGACCACCCTTTTGACAGCTGTGAAAATTCCCTTTCACTTACTCCAAACAAGTCTCCATGTGACTGGCTCCTCATTTGACTTGAACTTCTATTACTCTGAGATTGTTCACTGCTTGAAGACTGCCGCTAACTCAGCCGTACCTTTCGAAAATGTTAGGGTTGGAACCAGAAAACGGCTTTGGAGAGTTTGTCCGGAGGTGAAGAAAGTAAAAAATCGTGCGAAATTTTGGTTGAGAATTTGGATAGCTTGTGGACGCCCTATCAGTGGAACCGTGTTTGACCTTAAAAAGAAGACAAAGCGGGAGTATAAGAAGTGTTTAAAATCCGCACGTTTAAATGGCGCTGATGCCCCCACCGATCGCAAGACTTGGAAAAAATTTATTCTTTCGTACAAGTGCTCTGCAGTATCTCCGTCAAAATTAACTTCTTCCGACTGGATACACCAATACCAAAACTTGTTCAATCTGTGCAATTTTCGTGTGCAACAGTATTTCGATTCGTTACTTTCAAGGTAAATCCCTGTTAAAGTGTCTCAGCCATCTGTTTTTGCGGTTTCCAGTCATGCTGTTGAAAAGGCAGTCCGCAGGCTTAAAAAGACTGGATCCATTGATATTGATGGTCTTTAAAATTGAATGTCCCGTTCTGATCCAACATCTACAACTACTCTTCCAAATGTTGCTTTCTCAGTCTCAGGTTCCAAATAGCTTCCTTGTTGGAACCATAACATCTGTCCTTAAGCGAGGCAAAGATCCTGAACTCTGCAAAAGTTTCCGACCAATTACAGTATCTTTCACAATCAGTAAAATTTTTGAGTATGTCCTTCTCCCTGAACTTCTTGAAAAATTTTAATTTTGGGAATATGCAATTGGGTTTTAGGGAGGGTATAGGTTAAGCGAATGCTCACCACGTTCTGACGAAAATAATGAGACAGGCCACCCTCAACAGATCAACCGTTCATATTTGTTCCATAGATCTCTGGGGCTTTTGATAATGTAGTCGACTCTCAAGCTTTATATTCGCTCACTCGTTCTGGCGTCAGTTCTTCTATTTTTTGCCTTTTGAAGTATTGGTATGCAAATTCTACAGTTCGGTTAAAATGGCAGGGTCACTTATCGGAAAATATTCCAGTGAGCCATGGAGTTCGCCAAGGTGGAGTTTTGTCGCCATATATATTCAGTCTGCGGTTTCTGATTGTTTGGACTCTCTTGTTCCGTCATATTTGTTCAAGGAGGTTTCCATCAGTTACATTGCGTATGCTGATGATATCCTTTTAGTCAGCCGTACAAAATCGACCCTGACTAAAAATCTGAAAATCTTAGCTAACAAACTTTCGGACATTGGGCTTGAGATAAATTTGTCAAAATGTGAGTATCTCTGTTTCTGTCGTACAACAACATCTAAGATCTCTTCTGTTGCAATTGGCTCTTTTTCTATTGTTTCGCTTGAGTCGCTGAAATGGCTCGGTGTTACCTTTAAATCCATGTTATCTTTGACTTGTGTTGTAACTGGAAGATGGACCTTACGGTCTGATCTGAAGATGGAACCTTACACCGTAGCTTTGGGTAGCGTGTACCGATGAGTACGTAAGGCGGTGGGTAAGTAAGGGTGGTAGTAGACAAGGTTTACGTTAACATATAAGGGTTTATTTTCAGACTTACTCTTTATAAAGGTAATCCCAATCCGGGTAAATACAATCACTATCGATAACAATAATCGACTAAGTCATGTGTGACTTCCAAAATATGAATGACAATCACGAGTGACTGACAAATAATGAATGACCAATAATAGACAGCTAAACGAGCTTATATACTCCTAACTGCAGAAGTGAAGGTTCAACTGACGTAATATACAATTTAGCTTCCTGGCCGGAAGCTACCTGATGTCGACGTAGTATGGAATTTAGCAATATCCAACTGACGTGGACTAACCGGAAGCAATATCCAACTGACGTGGACTTAAGTTTAACAGGATGTTATTTAGTTCTGAGTCTTCATTTGTGCAATTGGATTTTACGAAGTACCAGAGTATCATGTTCACTTCGGTATGTACATATAGTTAGTTAAGCACTTGACGCAGAGACCGACACAACAGTCCTCTAACCTATAACGATTTAGACCTCCCGGTCTAAAGTTCTAAACTAATCCTACCACACGAAAAAATTAAGAGGGCTAACGATCTGTCATAAATATTATGCTTCGATTAATATGGTTAAGTATAATAAAGCGAAAACTGCTTCGATTAATGGAAAGCCAGAAAGCAAAGAGTATGCTTCGATTAATATGCGGTTAATATGGGAAATGTGTAAGAAAACACCTCTTTAAAGTATCCTTCGATTATATGGGCCTAACGTTAACGCAACCTAACTTAACCTAATCCCGAATACATACATAAAAGGACAACGAGTCCAGGCGGATGGATTGTCAAGTCCTCCGTAGGAGTGCTCGACTCCTGCCTAAAATTGTACACCCTATTCTACAAAATTAAATCATGACTCACAGTTTCTTCCTTTCCTAGCCGCGCTCTGTCCGCTGGAGTGGTTTCTGATTATCCAGGTTAATGACCATTTTTTTCACAGCAAGTCTTTTAGGGTATTAATGGTCGTTTTCACTCTTATAACTTCCCCATCCACCTTGCAGTTCATAGTTCCACGGGGAGATATTTTGCTTTCCGTAAGTCCAAAAAAATGTTGATGCTCATAGGGTTCACCTTTAGCTCAAATGTTCTTCATTTGTTCATAAACTGAAAAGTTCAGTTGTGCTTTAAGTCCTACTAACTCACTACGCGTCTCGCATCTTCACATCGCAACCGCCTACCACGACCTAACTCACTTTCATTTTACTCACTTGCTTTCGATCTTCGAGGACACAGTCTTGAAATGTCACAGATATTGTTGCTGTTGTTGTTCGTAGCAACCAGCTCACATTCAGGATATGTTCATGTTGGAACTTCAACGACAGGCTTGGATAGTTCATAGATGGTTCATTGACCGCACGCAAATTGATGTCGGGCTTCGTCGTTTCCCGTTGTGGTGGGAAATGTAAAAGTTCGTAGTTGTTTGGTTGCCGACTTGCGGGGTCGCTGTCGTGAATCGAAGTTCGTCCTTCCCTGAGCTTCTGCTGTGTTGTTGTCGAGAGCCTGTGTTTGGCTCACAGTCCTCCTAAGATGTTATCGTGGTTTCCCCTTGGCGTTGCGACGTTCGGATTCGGGATTTGTAGCTCGTTGTCGGTGTAGTAAAATGACTACCTGAAACATTTTTTCGGCAGAAACATGTTTCTTTTGGAAAGTAGCATGGGTGTAAGAGCATGGCGTTGGCTTACTGCGGACAATGCTGCATTTGTTACTATGTTTACATGAAACAAAACCTAACCTACGAAAATCCTATTTACAACATTACTGATAAGACATCAGTCTTCTAAACGGCAACTGTGTTGCTACATGCAAGTAGTTTCTGCATCGAAACTTTCGTTCAAATCAAGCTTAAAACTATGAACTTTAAACACTGCTAAACAGCGGTACTCAAATTTACTGCTAAGTTCTTAATTTCGCGAATTTTAACTGGTCTCTATGTCAATGCTTTCAGCGCTCATATCGCAGTATTCTCTTTTAATCTTATTTTCCTTTATTTTTAACACGATCCGGCAAGTGAACCCTGATGCTTGCCGGATATTTTGTAGGCATTCATTTATCCTTCTTAGAATAAAAATCCACGATGAGTGCCTTAGCCATTTCTCGCTTCCTCTGTTTTAGGTGATCTCGCTTCCTCTGTTTTAGGAAGCATTCTATTTCCGTTGTCCCCCATAGTTTACTGGGCATTCCTCCAGATGCTCTTGACAACTCTCGTATGGTACGCATAACCCTGCGGGTGGCGTATCCTTTTGGCCTCGCTTTCGGTGCCTGCACCGATTACAATTTCTTCAACTTGAAATAGCGAGCCTTAGCAGCGGGTATCCGCAGTTTCTACCCCTCATAATATGTCAATAATTCATACGTTGGCCCAGCCCTATACTCGTCAGTATCGGGCTCATTATCCCTGGGTCCACAATTTCTGGGGGGGGGGGGGTCTACTCAGTAACCCTTTGCTACGGCATCAACTGCCACTTGGATTCCATAGTCTTCCCCTATCAAATGGAGAGGGTGAACTCCTACTTTCAGGGCAAGGATACTTTGGGATGATACTTGAGGGAACAAACAATTTTTATTTACTGAACATTACATCTTCCGGGCGGTGCAACCGCGCAAACATAAAACACTGATTTTTTTTTCCGTACTACGGCCATTCTAGTTTAATAATACGATCTGAGAAATTATAACTGGTTAATTTTTACTGGGCCATCTGTCGTTGCGCCACATAGCGTGTGTCGAAAAATAAAATAAAGTAAATAGACAAACAAAATAACAATCAAATTTTTCGATACCGTGCAGTTTCGGTTAAGGGGACCAACATTGACCGAGTTCACTCGAGGTTTATCAGTGCATGACGTCACTACACGATACGAAGTTTAGGTGGACATGATCAAATGTGACCAAGTGAGCAACAGTTCCGGATCTGTGGCTCAACTGGCGCCCAATAATCATGAAAATTTGAACTCGTTCGTTTAAATTAAAAAACTTAAATTTTCCAGGTTCTGCTCCTAAGATTTCAATCTGTGTGTCTGGAGCTAGATTAATTCTCAGATTGCAGTTGCTTCCCGAAGACTTTTTTTTTATTTTTCTCGGGTCGCGGCAGGGGGTGTTCCTTCCCCTGTCGTGTCCCAAAATTTCTCTTAATTCCCAGTGCTTCCTCGTCCCATCTTTTTATTTTTATTATTTATTTGCCCGACGGATAAAATTGCGTTGGTCTTGACTCTCTTCCCGACATTGTAACGTAACTCCCTCGATCTACGTTCTGTGCATCTGGGTTCTGTGTTTCCCGTTTGAATGTCGGCCTCCTCGTCAGCAAATCAAATCTTAGTAGTTTCTTCTCGTGTGCCTTCTTTGTTTTCTCCTTATTTTCCTTCATTGCTGCTGCCGTGCTAGGACCAGCAGTTCCGCTACTGCTTTGAGGGGGTGGTCCAGCAGCTCGTGGGTTTTTCTCCTGTAAATCTCCTGCTTGTCCTCCGAGTGGGGGTATGTCGCCCCAAATGTCGAAGACGTCTACTTCTTCCTTGAGAGGTACAATCCCTTCTTGGATTGTCCTTGTAGGTTCGCGTCCAATTCCGGAACCTCCAGGTTCATTCTGATTCGTATGGCCCCGTGTGGGCGTGGCTGGCGGCACTTTGGGGGACTCGCTGTCTGCTGAGCTGCCAGAACTGTATTTTCTTGGACTCCTGCGTCCCCACCGACTTGTCATTGGTCCGCCCATTAAATCTTCGAGGGGGTCGGGTATGTAATCTATCCATGACCATTCTTTGCCTGGCTTTTTCTTCTTGTGTCGATATTCATCTGATACTGTTATATGATGTAACTTTTCTCCAGGTTTCTTAGATAACCAGCCCCTTCTTTCTCCTTCAGGTCTCAATGGGATGGGTTGAAAGGGATGTTCGTATCTTAACCTGTCGTGTTCTACTGGGCTGACCGGCTCCACTATATCTGTTGGGTTTATTCTCGGTGGCGCTGGGGTGGATTTTTCCCATGGGTGGAACATTTGAAGGCGTCTTTCCTCCTCTTCGTCTTCTTCTTCTGAGACTTCTTCTTCAAGTGTCGGCAGAAGTGGTCGGAATGGCGGGGCACTAGGATTTAATTCTGTGGTCGTTTGCACCCCCGTACTTATTGTTCCGAGCCCCTCATTTGTTGACTGTAGATATTCTTTAAGTGCATCTTCTTCGTCTGTGCTGTCTTCGTCATAGCGCCAGTGGAATGGGCGCAATCGGGATAGTGGATTTGCCCTCGGATCAGCGTAATTTTCTTCTTCTTCTTCGTTTTCTGAGTCGCTGCTGCTAGAGTCGGATAGTGGTGCGGCTTGCCAAGGGCTTCTGAATACTGCGGGTTTTATTCTGTCCATGTGTGCCACAGTATCCCTTTTGGTCTCTTCAATGTGATGTAGCCTGTAGGTCACGTCATTTGGGAGTCGTTCTGTTACTCTCCATGGTCCTGTGTATTTATCCTCTAGCTTTTTCCCGGCGCCTTTCGGTTCTTGTTTCAGCCACACGATGTCTCCTACTTCGTATTTCTTGAAGTGTTTTGCCTTCCTGTCGTAAAACTCCTTTTGTTGCAATTTCGCCTGTGTGAGATGTTTCTCGACCTCAGCGTATGCACTTTTCATCCTTGCAATGAGTTCCGCCTTGTAGCCTTGATGGGTCTGTGGCTCCTCTTCGATGATATCTGTCCTGGGAAGTGCGCTGTCTCGGCCAAACATCAAGAAGAAGCTATTATCTCCCGTCACTGCGGAATAGGCTGTATTGATGCTGTGGCAGAGGTATGGTAGATGCTTGTCCCATGAGAGCCTGTCGTCCTTGGTTGTGATGCCCAGTATTTTGTTGAACTGTCTGTGTACTTGCTCGATCTTGCCATTTGAACAAGGTCGGTAAGCTGAAGTCTTCCATCTCGCTATGCCCATTAGTTTGGCTACTTCCATTGACAGTTTTGAAATAAGCTGGGCTCCTCTGTCGCTCATCACAGTGTTTGGCTTCCCGAATGTTAAGAACAGGTCTGTGAGCGCTCTGCAGACTGTTTCCGACGTTATATCTCTTAGCGGAATGGCCCAGCAGTACGAAGTGAAGTTGTCTATCGCTGAGAGTATGTAGGTGTATCCGC
The DNA here is from genome assembly GCA_023053555.1 of Branchinecta lindahli. NCBI lineage: Eukaryota > Metazoa > Arthropoda > Branchiopoda > Anostraca > Branchinectidae > Branchinecta > Branchinecta lindahli. Next base: position 31,311,572 of record JAKZAO010000010.1, read on the forward strand.
TGGTGCTGGTTGGGAGAGGACCAACGAGGTCTATGCTCAAAATGTCCATCGGATGCTTTGCGATCGGGAATGTGCCAAGTGGCGCCGTCCAAGTGTAGGGTGGAGTTTTTCGCCGTGCGCATGCCTCACAAGTGCCCACAAAGTTTTTTACTTTTTCGGTTGCTTGTGGTAAGTAGAAATTCTCCCTGACCATGGCTAGTGTCTTCATAGTGCCAAAGTGGGCGCTAAGTACGTCATGGCAGTACTTCAGGCATTCACCCTCGAGCGCTACTGGTATTACTGGCACCATTTTCACATCCTTCTTCCGGTAGGTTTGTCCAGGACATATAAGTCGGCAAACTAGGTCGGTGTCGACGTCATAGGTGAAGTTGTCGATCTCTTTCATATACTTCCGGTAGTCCATTCCAAGTGGTTCTTCTTCGAGGAAGTATTCTCTAAGTGCTGCGCAGAGTCCGTCCTTCTTCTGGTATTCCGAGATGTTTCGAGTAGATAAGACTCCTGATGATGTTTGGTGAGTTCTGCCGGCTGTCGTTGGTACTTTAACAGTTTTGACTTCGTATTTCCGGCTTAACCAGTCAGGGACTGTGTTGGACTTCCCTTGTATGTATTCGATGTCGAAGTCAAAGGACAGTAGTTTCAGGATCCATCTGCTTAGCCGGCTGTTAGGGTTGCTTTGCGGCTCTTTCATCGTTTTGAGGTACTGTAGGGATCTTTGGTCTGTCCTCAACAGGAACTTTTTCCCTTGAAGATAAGCGCGGAAATGGTGTGTGAAGTGGACTATTGAGAGCAGTTCTCTTTCCACTGTGGAGTAACGGGTCTCGCTGTCCGTTAGGGCTCGGCTTCCGTAGTGGATAGGGTGTAGTCGGCCATCCCTGTACTGTCCGAGCATTCCACCGATCCCCGTCTGGCTTGCATCTACCGACAGTATCATTTTCTCGTTGAGGTCCGGTAGAATCAGGATTGGGTCTGATGTCAGCTTCCCTTTAAGGTATTCCATCGCCTTTCTTGCTTCTTCTGTGAACCGGAATGGGGTGTTGCTTTTCTTGGTGAGCGCTACTAGCGGGCGGCAGTGATCTGCGAAGTTCCGAATAAACTTCCTGAACCATGAGAAGAGTCCAATTATGCCTCGAAGTTCCTTCAGATTTCTGGGTGGTTTCATTTCTTCTACGGATTTTATCTTATCCGGATCCGGCCGAACGCATCCTTCTCCTATGACGTGGCCCAAAAATACTGTGGAAGGTACTAAAATTCGGCATTTCTTTGGCTTTAATTTCAAGCCCGCCAGTCTGAATCTGCTCAGGATCAGTCTTAGAATTTCTAAGGCTTCTTTCTGTGTTCTAGCCCAGGCTAACAGGTCGTCCAGGAAGCAAATCAGGGACTTGTACTGCTTATCCTTGAATAGTGTGTAGACGAGGCGCTGATATACTGCAGGGCTGTTTGCGAGGCCGAAGGGCATTCTGCGGTAGGCATATGTTGCGCCGTCTGCTGTGATGAACGCTGTTTTTGGCTGATCCTCTTCTTTGACTGGCACTGCGTGGTAAGCTCCCGTTTGGTCCACAGAGGTGAAGAATTTGCTGTCAGGTGGTATGCAGTCGAGGCATTCGTTCAGATTCGGGACTCGGAAGTTGTTTTTCTTCGTTACCGAGTTGAGCTTTCTGAAATCTATGCATAGCCGATGCTGCTCCGGTTGTCCTGGGCCACTCTTCTTCTTTACGATGACAACTGGGCTTGCCCATGGGCTGTCACATGGGTAGATGATACCCTGCCTCGCCAGCTTGTCGATTTCTTCTCTAAAAAACGGTCTTAGGTTCCAGGGTGTCCTGTATGGTGCTTGAGCTATGGGGGCGCTGTCTCCGGTGTCGATCTGCATCTCAATTAGGTCTGTGTGACCGAAATCCTCGTCATCGGTGCTGAAAGTATCTCTGAACTCCCATAGTGTACTCTGTACTTCCTTTTTGAAATTTTCTTCTGTCAAGTGACCCAACTTGAACTGAGCGAAGAACTCCGGCTTCTTCATCGGGTATTCCGGCATTTTTGGTGTTTTTCCGGTACTTCTACCTTCGGAAAAATGTATCCCGTTTATCTGTTGGCCAGGTTGCACGGTCTGTATATCTGTGTCCATGAGTACTTCGTATCGAGCGATAAAGGTCTTCTTTGGGATCCGTATCGCCTCTCCCGTCGGGTTGAACACTATGATGTGTGCTATGCCTTCGCTAGCTGCTGTTAGTTGCTCGTCGATGTTTAGTGTTCTAGTCCAAGCGCCTTCGACTGCCAGCAGTCGAACAGTCCCTTCTATTTCGCTATCGTCATCAGTCGTAAGGACGATCTGTAACCTTTCGTAAGAGTGTGGCGCCACTGTCGCCTTCCATATGGTTACTGCTTTGGCTTCATCTTTTTGTGGTCCTCGATTTCTTTGTTGGCTTGGTTTCTGAGCCTCTATGTGAGTCTGACATGTTTCTCGGTGTTCACTTCTTCTTGGATGACTCGGCTGGACTGACGGGTCGTTCCCTCTAGTTCCCTTTTCGTGAAGCTCTGTTTGAACGTAGTTTACGTTTCGTCTGTGGTAGTACTGTCCGTTTGTTTGGGTCCATCTCATATTCTCTCCGTGTGCTTGCGTGAATGGCCGACCTTGCGCTGGCTCGCAATGTTTATTACGTTCACGCACTGTTTTGCAAGTCAGCGTTTTGTGCTCGGCGTCAATCAACAATCAACATCCTATTTTTGCTGAGGAAGGGCATTCCTAGGATCGCTGGATACGGAAGGTATTTGCAAACGACGAAGGGTACTTGGTATGTGGTTCCTTGGTATTTCACTGGTAACCTTATCTCATACCTTGCATCAAGGTCATGTCCGGTCACGCTCGAGAGCTTAGACTGTGCCGGTCTCGCAGCATTTCTGACATTATATGGTAATTTTTCAAAAACAATACTGTTAAGAATGTTTTGCTGAGCGCCCGTGTCGACTAGTCCCGAAAAATTTACATCACACGTACTAAAACCGTTCAAAATAGGGAGGCTGGAAAAACTGTCATTTCTACTATTCACTTCGTTCAATCTGAAATATGCAGGGGGCTTACTCATTCTGTAACCTGCAGAGTAGCCGACTTTGCGCCCCTTCAAAGCCGACTGTCGTCGTTTAAATTTTCGCTTGATCGATTTTGATACTGGTTATAAGATCTAGAAGGGGATCTATTTGGGGGGGAACTTCTTTGAAAAGTGCGCCCTCGGACGTTTGATGAGGGGGGAGAAAAGTGGGGTCTCTGGGGATTGCGCCCTTGGTGGCTGGGGAAAGGGAATCTTTGAGGTGCCTGCCCTTGGTGGCTAGGGATTGGGGTGTTCTGGTAAGTACTCCCTTGCGGGTTATGGGGGAAGGTTCTCTGATAAGTACGTCCTTGGTGGTTAAAATTCCCTGGGCTTCCGCAGTTTCTGGCAAAGTGTCCAATTCGCGAGCAAGCATAGCAACGGACTGGTCCTCGGTTGTGCTTGTCCAGTTGACGGTATGTCCGTTCGTCTCTACGTGATGTTGAATATTCACGTACGCTGGGTGAATTAGCAGCGCTTCTTACTTGACCCCTAACCACGTCCGCGAAAGTTACTCCCCTTTGTCCTGAGGCAGTCTGGGGGGTACTACTAACCGCGGCAACTTCACCCTCTTCCGAAACCGAACTAATTGTCAACCGTTGCTGGGCTTTTACTACTTCGTCAATAGTCAGTTCGTGTTCGATCAGTTTTAATGCGGCTCAGAGGTCAACAGGCTGCTTGGAAAGCACTAGTCGTAGTAGTTTAGGTCCAAGTCCGTTCTTAAAATTCTCGAATACCGCCCTCGTGAATTGGTCATTTTGCCCCGTAGGTTTTCCCAATTTTTCAATGGTCATTAGCGTCACACGGTCCGCGTAGTTCCTTATACTTTCATCTGTTCTCAGATGCACAATCTCATATTTCAATTTACTTTTTTGGCTAGTACTTGCGAAACGAATTTTCAGTCTGTCTAATAGATCTTTCGGCGTTGTGAAGGTTTCGCCCTCCAATGTGTCCAAAAACGAAACTGCAGCCCCTCGAAGTCTCAGGTACATCATTTGTCTCAACCTTTCTGCCTCTGTTATTCCCGCAATACTCAGAAAATTTCGAACGGATGTGAGAAAAGAGTCTATATCCCCTGTCCCATCATACTCTGGCATTTGCCTGACAAGTTCCGTCTGAAGGACATGACACTCCAATGTCCGTTTTGTTTCCTCGGTAATTCCGTCGGTCATTCTGTCTGTCTGTTCGTCGGTATGCTAACGTAACACCCTTCTACTACGTTTCAACCCAAAAACCGCTCGTCACCACTGTTGTAACTGGAAGATGGACCTTACGGTCTGATCTGAAGATGGAACCTTACACCGTAGCTTTGGGTAGCGTGTACCGATGAGTACGTAAGGCGGTGGGTAAGTAAGGGTGGTAGTAGACAAGGTTTACGTTAACATATAAGGGTTTATTTTCAGACTTACTCTTTATAAAGGTAATCCCAATCCGGGTAAATACAATCACTATCGATAACAATAATCGACTAAGTCATGTGTGACTTCCAAAATATGAATGACAATCACGAGTGACTGACAAATAATGAATGACCAATAATAGACAGCTAAACGAGCTTATATACTCCTAACTGCACAAGTGAAGGTTCAACTGACGTAATATACAATTTAGCTTCCTGACCGGAAGCTACCTGATGTCGACGTAGTATGGAATTTAGCAATATCCAACTGACGTGGACTAACCGGAAGCAATATCCAACTGACGTGGACTTAAGTTTAACAGGATGTTATTTAGTTCTGAGTCTTCATTTGTGCAATTGGATTTTACGAAGTACCAGAGTATCATGTTCACTTCGGTATGTACATATAGTTAGTTAAGCACTTGACGCAGAGACCGACACAACACTTGCTCTTCTATTGTAAAAAATGTTTCGAATTCCATTCGGTTTGGTTATGGGGGGCTGGTCCCAAATAGAGGTAAATATTCGCGTAAGGCGCTCGGTAGATTATATAGTGCGTTTTGCGCCCCATATATTCACTATTGTTCAGGTATTTACCATATATTGAAGAAAAAAGATGTAAATAATCTGAGAAGTTGTTTTTTTAAGTATTGTATTTTGATGAATCTCCCAAAATCATTCCGTAATCGTAAATTAGTTTCACAGTATAATGTTCGGTTTAGCATCAACACACTTCTTCATTGTCATTCCAATCTGCTCACCCTCCACCAACATCCTGCCCTGCCAGCCCACGATATCATTAGCCAGTTTTTTATCCCTGAAACCGTTTAGTGCAAGTGTCAAAATGTTAAGTGTATTAAGTGTGTTTTAAAAGTCTATTTGAAAAATGTAGCCATGTTTATTTATTTTGTTTTGTCAAGTGTTTTAACATATAACTTTTACTTTGTTATATTGTACTCCGCTATAACCAAAAAGCGGGTAATAAATAAATAAATAAATAGTCGACGGTCTCGGCCGCTTTTAATAACAACTCTATTTTCCCTGCCATTTTGAAACAAAAACGTCAAAAACTCTACTATTGGGAACCAACCTGAACTCTCCCTTCCACAGCAAAACGATATCACCAGTGTTAAACTATGACTCTCGTGTCATAACTTTACGTTAACCTGTTGTCCGATACCGAGTATCTAATATAATTGTAGCATTTACCCGAGCGGTTGGTACATATTGGACTATACAGACACTCTGATCTTAATCCTCGACGGGTTGGTTCGTAACTGTGGAGGGGTCAGTTCGGACGGTATGTCCTTGGTCCTACATTCAGTAAACAGTGTTTAGAAAACACACTTCCGTTTAATATTGAAGTTCTGCATACATCGAATACATCTGTTAATCCATCCTTAATAACTACTGACTTCTCACTTAAGACTGACTTCAGACTGACTTATTTAATACATATACATTGGTCCTTATACACCTGCTTTTACTTCAATCGTTTACCCTTTGCTTAAATCGTTTCCACTCTGGTTAAATTTGTTCACTGTTGAAAGCATAAACGACTGTCGAATTTCCGGTATTTCTTTTGAAGTTTGTTGTAGAATACTTTTGGTTTTTTTCGACACCTGTTTTCGCTTGTTTTGTGGACTCTACGAAAGCTTTCGACAGAGTAAATCACAAAAAAATGTTACGGATTTTGTTAGATCGGGGCGTGTCACCTTCTGTTGTCCGACTGTTATGTTTTTGGTTTCGGTCCCAGCGGTTTTCTATACGGTGGGGCAACAAACTCAGCGATGAATTCGTCATGGTCAATGGTTTGAGGCAAGGTGGCCTACTTTCCCCAATTATGTATGCGGTGTACGTGGACGGTCTAACTGAGGTGCTTCAAAAAGCATCAGTTGGGTGCATGATTGGTAACCGATCGTTCAACCATTTTTTATTTGCTGCTGATTTAGTGCTTTTGAGTCCGACTGTTTTCGGGCTGAACAGGTTACTGAAGTTGTGTGATGTGTATGCCGAGGAGTTTGATATTATGTTCAATACTAAGAAAACTTATGCTATGGCGTTTTTGCCCCCTAAATGCAAGGCACTTAAAAAGACATTTTCCTTTCGGGTAGGCGTATTGAGTACGTAAGAGATTTCCGGTATTTAGGTTTTGTCATCAATGAATCTTTAAATGATGATAGTCATCTGCGGCAGACGATGGCCAGTCTATGCAAGCGTGGCAATGTTCTTATATGGAAATTTGGGATAACTTGTACTAGTTTTAAACTTTGCCTTTTTCGCACTTACTGTTACCAGTTATTTGGTATTGCGTTAGTGTATAAGCACTCTGTTCGGACAGATTATGGGCTCAATGTTTGTTTCAATAGCATTTTCCGTCGTTTGCTGAAGTTGAGCCGCTTCGCAAGCATGTCACAATCTCTTGTTCTGAACAGATGCTGTACATACAAAGAGCTTAAAAGAAAAGCTACAGTGTCGCTTCTTAATAGGCTGTGGGATTCTGAGAATCCACTAATTGTTACTGCTAGCAACCATATCCACCACAGTCTGCCATTGTGGCAACATCTTCTGTCAGTCCACACATTCCCAATGAGGTGAGATGTGGAATTTTGTTCTTTACTTGTCTTGTTTATTTTGTATGTTTTTCTTTTTGTATGGTCTGTAGACTGAATTAAAAGATATTGATTGATTGATTGATTGAAAGCATAAACAGCTGTGAGGAAATGCTCCTTCGAGAAAAAGGTGCTTCGAGAAAAAGGCAATTTACGAGAGTTGTTATAAACATTTGGAATTAAATGTTTCGTGTCGTTACAAACAGATGCCCTGGATAAATCTTTTACAGAACAGGATTGGCTGCACTGTAAAAACGAAATCCGTTTTCGGAGAGCGCTTTTTGTTGGCACTCCGATTCAGGGGCCTAACTGACCGGAAAAAAAGAGTTTGCCTCCCACTCGTCTTTCGGTTTACTGTAAACCGATTCCGGAGCGACAGGGAAACTCTAGCCTTCGGAGTCCTCTAATCCGATTTAGGTTTATGATACACCTCAAGCATGGCCACTCCGACTGCGGTTTACGACACACCGAGTTCGGGGTATCCTTAACCGATATGTTTTCATCAGCCGTATGTGACTTTCTTTCGCTCCGAAAACGGATTACTAGCACCTACTGCAGTGTTACCTAGCGTCAATTTTCGGCTTTTTCTTCGATCGCGGAGTACGCAGAGAAGAAAAGAAGAACTCAGGAACAACAAAATCCTGGAAGCTCAACCAACATACCCAAAGAAGATATTGGAAAGTTTCAGTCATGGTGAGTCATACACATTTGATTTGTCTGTTTTGCTGTGGAATGATGAAGAATGTAGGGTACATGAGTCATGCCTAAGCTGAACTAGCTGAAGTAATAGGCTACCAAACCAACTGCTTGCAGAGAAATTATAATTAGGGCCTTTAGGCCAAGGCCCAGCTTATTAAACTCCTGTACAGATATTGACTGGGTTTCTGATCAAGTTTTCATTGAAGGTTTTCATATTTTGACCAGGTTTCTGTTCAAGTTCTAATGAAGGCTTTGCAGCTCTGCTTGATTTTCCTTCTCCAGCTCAAGTTTTCGTTAAAGGCTTTGCTTGATTTTCCATCTTCTGGTGGCAGATTGCCTGGGGTTGAGGGTTTTCAGGTGATTTCTAGAACTGACATGCAATCCTGGAATTTGCTAGATACTAACTGTTTCAAAATCAAGTTTGGTAGAAAAGTACACGAGCCTCTGTATTTTCCACCTGTCATATGCTATTTTGTTTCAACTTCTCTGACTGATTGCAGTCTGTCAGTGTCTAGGATAGGTTAAACTTATAGCCTACTTTGTAGAAAGTTAAAAAATATTTGAGATTGTATACAGGAGGGGTAACTGACCTCGTTTTTACACAACCTCGAATGTTGCCGTGAAAATGTTAAAATGAAATTTCCATGCTGTCCTGACAGTCAAGAGGCAAAATCTGATATTTTTCAACAGTCATGTGTCCAAAATACTCAAATTATACGCCTTTTCTTTGTTTGAAACCTGCTTTAAAAAGAGATTTTCTGGTTATTAACTTTGTTAGATCTACCTTTTTCATCACTTTGTAAATCACGGAAAGGAATACGAGCTCAAGTAACAATGAGGAGGTGTTGTTTGAAAATAAAAATATGTTTAACTAGAAATATTGAAGCAAAATTGATTTCTCCAGCATGTAAACCATTCTATTAGCTTCAGTCTAGTATTTTTGTCATATTTTTTTGTTCCTTTACGAGCCACATACATTTGTCTGTAGGAAAAACTTCTCTGGAAATTTGAAATCTGGTTTGAGGTTGTGTACCTCTCCTGTATGCCATCTGTTATTCTGTGTCTGAAATTACTGGAGAGATTTTTCGGATTCCATAACTCGAACATTGTTATTTATGTGATACTCTTCCATTTTCAAACTTCCAAGCCCAAAATGTGTGCAGAAGGAAATACTTAGCGAATTCATCTACTCAGCATAGGCTACCGTATGATATATGTAACCTGAAGACAATATGCACTCAACATGCTGATCTACATATAAGAAGACCATGCTCACCAATTTCACAAGTAGCAGAATCTTCCACGAACATGCTCTGGGTTTCATCAAAAGATGGATGACAGGTTACAATATTAGCAACAGAATCTCCATTATCAAGGTGGTATCTGAAGCTCAGTATATAGAAAAAATATCTAGCCTCTGCACTAACTAATTTATCCTGGACTTGTATATCCCGTAGGTTACCACATAAACTAATTTACATTTGTATAATACACCCGCATTCCAAATCGGGCGGAGATTACCAAGTTTAACACATTCCTTCCAACAAAAAATTTAAAGGACCCCTCGCACTACATAGTGTTTCTGCCAAGATGTTCTGAGATAGTTGACGACTTTAAAACTTTCTGCCAAGATGTTCTGAAATAGTTGACGACTTTAAAACTTAGCTGTCCTTGCAGCATTTTAATCTTTTTTCCATGTCACTTGCCTTGGATGGGAAATGTGTCAAAATTTGCTTAACTTGTCTGCTTCCCAATAAGCTTCTCGCAAACAAAGATCGAGAGCCTGATACGTCACGTAAGGAGAACAAACGTGGCAAGCGTGATAATCAAGTGTAGAATCTAGGGAACGAGAATGGATGGAAATGCTACTGAAGTAGAATGAATTAGTATCATAGGTACGACGTGTCATTTCACTATTACTGGGTGTTTTAGCTTCACTCGGAAAACCCAGCCGCCCAGTGAAGACCATTCCCCGATCCGTCGGCGCTGTATTATGCACGAGTGCAAGTATGCGATTGAATGAGTGAGTGACAAAGGCTATTTTATTAGTGTCACCTGAGTGATGCAACGAGACTTCCCTGATTTCACTTGTCATCATAGTTGTCCTACCTCGGAAAAAAAGACGTTTTTCTTTCAGGATGAAATAACCCCAGACATGCTTCTTAGCCATCCTGAGCTGGCTGGATCCCACCACCCAAGGGTGGTCAGGATGGGAGATGCCGTAGCAGTCTACATCGATGGTTGACTCCTTCTGGTAGAGGAAGACTGGACTGGCTTCGTGTGCATGATTGCCTGCGCCCTTCGTCTTTAATTACAAGTACGACAAGAAGGCGTCAGCTTTCTGCGATTTTATTTCTAGAGTATTTTGCAACGTATTTTGGTAGTTTGAAATAATATAGGTTTTCATCTTCGAACCGAAGTTCCGGGCTAACGAACAATTCATCGCTGAAGCCTTCGCCAGAATCGTTCTGATTTTTATGGCACTTGCCCTTCGGCGAAGTGCCATATAGCGATCGCAATTTCTGTCCGTCCGTTGGTCTGTCGGTCCGGGTTTAGCTAGTTCGGGCATTTTCACATAAGCTAGGATGATGAAACTTGGCAGGCGTGTCAGGAACCCAAAAAGATTAAGTTAAAAATAGTCACTTCCCCGATTCGAGCATCGTGGGGGGAGTGAAGGGAGGGGGAATCCGGAATCTTGAGGTATTTATAACTTTTGAATGGGTGATCGGATCTTAATGAAACTTGATATTTGGAAAGACATAGTGTCTCAGACGGACCACTTAAAATCCGGACCGGATCCGGTGACTTGGGGGGGGGGACCGGAAATCTTGGAAACACTTAGAGTGGAGGGATCGGAATGAAACTTTGTGGGAAGAGCCAGCACAAATCCTAGATACATCGTTGACAGAACCGAACCGGATCCGGGCACTGTGGGGGGAGTTGGAGGGGGTCCGGAATTTGTTCGGTAGGCTGCGTCCTGGTAAGCTAGGACGATGAAACTTGGCAGGCTTATCAGGGACCCGACCGGACTGACTTTAAAATAGTTATTTCTCCGATTCAACCATCGTGGGGGGAGTGGAGGCATGGGGACTCTGGAAACTAGTGGCATATGCAGAACTTCGAACGGGTGGTCGGATGTGAAGAAAACTTGGCAAGTGGAAAGAGCCGTCGTCTCAAATGTTCCATTTCAAGTCCAGACCGCATCCGATACTTGTTGGGGAGTTGAGGGAGGGGGAATCCGCAAAAAATTCTAACTTGTGTAAGTTTTGAACGGGTGGCCCGATTCGAGTGAAACTTTATGGGTGGTAAGGACTGATGACCTAGATATGCAAAAAACACGTGTCCAAACCACATGCGGCCACGGTTGGGGGGGTTGGAGGGGGTTTCCGGAAATGATTAACACGCACAAGAGACAAACAGATGGACCGATTGGGATAAAAGATGGCCAGTACCAAGTTTGTGTGGCCTAATATGCTGTTTGGCGTCAGGACCGGATTCGGCCACGTTAGGGGGGATGAAGGGGGTACCGGAAATTTGAAGATATGCTCCGATTCGAGTCAACTTAGATGGGTGCGAAGAGGAGATGTGAGAGATGCGATATTTATGTGTCCGGGTCGTATTCGGTTGCAGTGGGGGGTGTTCGAGGGGGAGTCCCGGAAATATTGTGGCTCACAGAGGGGTCAAACGAGTGGACCGATTTGAATGAAACTTGGAATCTAGAGAGATCATATGCTCTAGATACATGCATTGGGGTCTGGACCGGATCTGACCACGGTGGGCGGAGGGGCACCGTAATTTTCCTAAAGATGTTCACGTGACGTTCTCATGTAGCCTATATCTACGCGTAACAAGTGCCATATGAGCTCATATAGCTTTTGCTAGATCTAAATGACTAGAAAAACAAGGAAGAGCAAAGCGATGCAACTCTGGCGCTGTATTCCAACTGACCACATATACAAGCTTTTCTTTTTGCAGAGTGCAAGTAAATGAAGTATTTTAAACTCATGGTATGGGTGAGCTTCCGCTTTTTCGAAGCAAGGGGACTAGATAAAAGGGGTTCCGCAGGTGGCCGTTTAAGTGAATCAATGCTTCTTGTAGGAAAGAGACATATGAAGCCGTTCTTTAATTTTTTTTTTTACTATTTGCTCTGCTCTGCTCTACTCACGGATTCCTTCATTTGATTACGTGTTTTCCTAGTTGTCCAAGGGACTGGATGATTTTGTGTTAGGTAATGCATGTGTTGCAGCTTTAAATCTGTTATCGACGTGATATAAACTGAAATATTAAAATGCAATCTTGTCACAAGTCAGAATCGATTCAGTGACTAAAACTGCAAAGCGAAATGCGGCTTTAGTCAGAAAAGCCAGCCCCCAAGTGAAGACGGCTCCGTTGGACCATATTAACACATATTATTATGGGTAACAGTAAACAGGAGAATTCCCTCTTTTAGGTACGTCCTTGGGATTGCTGAGAAAAAAAAACAGTCCCCGAGGCAAGAGAGCTCCACGAAACAATGGAGGAGGAGTCTGAGGGTCGCCCACCTCAAAGGGCGTGTAAGAAAGTCCAGCAAGCTGCAAATAAATTTGAGTAACGGTGCATTACTTAATAAATTTTGATCACTATTGCCCAGTGTTTAATTTGAGTAACGGTTCATTAATTTAATAACTTTTTATAAGTATTGCCCAGTGTTAAATATGAGTAACGGTTCATTGACTTAATAAATTTTGATAAGTTTTGCCCAGTGTTAATTTCCAACAGGCAGGATACGGAAGGTGGTAGTCCTAAAAAGGTCAGAAGTAACCCGGAAACGAGCTACGATAGACCGGAAATGGGCAGCGGGTAGCCGAAAACGGACTGCAGTGATCCTGAAACGGATTTTATAAATGCTAAAATGGTCTGGATTAACCCGAAATCGGACAGTATAATCCCGAAAACGGATTATAACAGTATTAAAATCCAGCAAAAACGGTGCCTATCACGCCGGTTCCGGTAAATTGCTCTCCGAAAACGGTTTGTCGTAACCCGCTAAGGGATCAATTACCGGTGCGCTGTAGTCCAAAGTCGGTTTACGACAATCCGCATTGGGTTTACCAGGTCTCCCATGCGTCACTCCGATAACGGTTTACATGAAACCGCGACGTCTCCGAAAGAGGATTACAGAACCCCGAGCCATCGCCACTCCGAAGTCGGATTACTGTAAACCGTTTTAGGTGGAACGGGAGACCGATGCGCCGTAAACCGATTCAGGATTACGGTAAACTGCCTGCGAGATACTGCGGTTTACATTAAACCGAAGTCGGAGAGATTTTTTTTACAGTGTGGCCACATGTGGCGACCGTGGGGGCGTTTTAGGGAGGGCCGGAATTCCGTTGATCACGAGTTAAGGTACTTCCAGATGTGCTAGGACGATGAAACTTGGCAGGAAAATCAGGGACCCGAAGAAACTAACCTGGAAATAATCAGTTATCCGATCCGACCATCTGAGGGGAGTGGAGAGCAGGGGATTCCGGAAAATTGAGTAGTGTGTGACTTTCGAACGGGTGATCGGATTGTAATGAGACTTGATAACTGAACAGATGACATATGTCTGATGCGCCTTTTGAATTCGGGACAGAAGTCGAAACATATGGAGGAGTTGGTGGGGAGACGTAAAATCTCGAGAAATGGTTAATATGGAGGGATCGGACTGAAACTTACTGGGATGAACAAACATCTGCTCCAGATAAATCGTTTACACATCCGGACACTTTGGGGTTGGGGGTGGATTGTCACGTCGAAACTTGGGAGGCAAATCAGGTACCCGATCAAACTGACTTATAAATACAAATTTTCTTTAATCGTTAGCCGGGGGGGGGGGGGTGGGGGGTAGAGGGAAGGGAATCTGGAATTGAGTTATGCGTAAATTTGAAAGGTTGATCGGATTTGAGTAGAATTCAATAATTGAACTTCTGGTGGTCTTTTTCATGTCCGAACCGGATTCGACAACAATTGGAGGGGGGAGCCGGAAAATACGCGGCCGGTTTAGACTGAAGTGATCGGGATGGATCTTTGTGGGAATTACAAACCGATGCTCTGGATAAATCATTTACAGAACCGGATTGGCTCCAGCGACTGTGGGGGAGTTTGAGGGGGGGTCCAGAATTCTGGTTATCGCGATTTAAGGTACTTCTAGATGTGCTAAGACGATGAAACTCGGCTGGAATGTTAGAGATTCGACAAGATTGGCTTAGAAATTTCAGCTTTCAAAATCCGACCATTCCTTCAAGTACCAATCCTAACCGCAAATTAAGAAAAATACTTTCAAGCAAAATTTACATTTTCATGATCCCCATAAGCCCATTTTCTTTTTTCATCTAGGGTTTTGCTCACAAATGAAGTTCTAAATCCCTTAAAGTGCGTGTCTTAACTGCAAGGTCGAAAAGTCCTTTTTTATATCAAACGATACATCTTAGCCCATGATCATTTGTGCCACTAGGGTTATACATAAAAATGTGTTTATATCACCCTTACGACGAGAACAAAACGAGATTTTCGGGGTTTTTTATCGATCAGTGGATTATATCTCTCTAAGATAGTATTCGAGAGATATGAAGAAAAATCGAATATTTCGGCTACACTTCCGGCAACCGTCCTCAGCGAAACAAAACCTTACAAATCCATAATGCAGAAAACAAACACGAGCAGAACGATACGAGGATGAAATGTGTAAAAGACGACGCTAAGAAACCGACTGAAAGGAACGACAATAAAATGCGTAAAAGAACGAAATTAAAACCACATTGTGTGTAAAAATAACATTCAAATTTGTGTATTTACAATTATTTACCTGTACAATTTTCCCGGAAAAGCGCAGAAGCTTTTATCCGGTATGTGGCCAGTCCATATTTATTGCTACAAAAAACAACCAACCAATGGGTGATAGATATGGCTTCAAACCATATCTATCACCCTTAAAGTGCGCATTTTAACCGAAATGTGAAAAAAATACTTTTGACCAAACGGTATATATCAGTGATCCCTAAGGGCCTAAAAACATTTTTGCCTAAGTTGTTTTTCTTCCTGGTGAATTTTTAGCGCATTTAAAGTGCGCACCATTACAGCCAAGTTGTAAAATAATGTACATTTTCTCTAGCTCCCTCAAAGTGTTCATCTGAACTGCAAAGGAAACCACGAAAGTACTTCTGATCTCTATCTCAACCCATACAAGTGCCGTCTGAGCTTACAGCTCTTGCTTACTTATCCGGGCGCAGTTTGGCCGGAGGGGTAGATCGGGGTTTAACCGGGATTCCTTATCCCGGGTGTTTTCGCCGGGTTTACCAGGTTGTCCAAGGGGCTAGGGGGTTAAGCTGGACTCCATTCGTCCCCCTGCCATACTTATGACCAGCCCTGCGGTTTCTAATCTGCTGAGCCTTTCTTCTGAATTATGATCTCTAGACCTATTGATTTTCTGATTGACGTTGAAACCTGACAAGTTCACGATGAACATATCCTAGTAATTATAAACTAGTATTCGGGATTCGGTATGATTACCGGATCGTGATAAATATACTGAATAATTATGAAACTATATTCAAGATCTGGCACACTTTGTCGAAAAGAATTTGAACATTTTATAGAACGATAATACCCCTTGTGCTTCTAAACCTTAGAATTGGGGATAATTATTTCGAGTTTTTAGCGTTTTACGAACGATATGATTTATTAAACCCAGACATCTAGAACAAAAGGCACAATATAGCAACAGCAAGCGGTTATATCAAACAAAAGCACAAGCACAGCAAGCAGGCATATCATCATTCGGCACGCATGATATTACATCCTCCTTCTTCCCTAGAAGAAGGTTATCACTTATTGACAGAAGAGACATAAGTGTTAGTACTGTTACTTACTAACATCTCCAAGAGAAGGCGCTAGGCTCGCTTCTCCTCACTATGTGGTAAACATATATTAACACTAAGAACTTCTCATACGGCACTGATTCAACACAGACCCGAGAGAAGGCGCTTGGCTCACTACTCGCCGGGTATTAAATACACTATATACATACTTTCACTTCTCTTCTTTTTTCTTTTTTTTTAGATTTTGTTCACAAGTTCAGTTTGATTGGTGGCTTAATTGGCCTTCCGTATCTAGATTTGGCTACTGGTGCATCCACTGGTACTCTGTCCTTTGGGTGGGCTTGGGCTGTTGGTCGTGGCTGTTTTATCAACTGATGGGATGTCTGACGATGTGGCATGCGGTATTCCGTCTGTACGAGGTAAGTCAGACGCTGGGGGGATCACAGGAGCAGTAACTGTATCGCTTCCACTGTACTGTCTGCTCTGTGTTGGTGTCGATGGCAGTGCGTTTGATAAGTGTTTCCGATTCCTCTGTAGAACGGTTCCAGCTTCGGTTTCGATATGGAACGATCTGGGGCGTGCTGCTGGTGCTACAATGTTAGCAGTGTTCCACTGGCCATCTATTTGCTTCTGGTAAACCACTGTGTCGCCCGAGTTGGGAGTAGGTCTAGTTTTGGCATGTTTGTCGAAGTACCATTTCTGCCTTGACTGGGCCTCTTCCCGCTTCTGCAGGTACTTTTTGGTCGGAACCACCTGTTTCCGCAGGTGTTTTTCTGTACATGGTAGGGTGGAGCGTAGTTGGCGGCTCATTAGCAGCTGTGCGGGAGCGGCATAGTTGTCGACGGGTGTATTCCTATATTCCAGCAGACCCAGATACGGGTCATATCCGCCTTCGCTTGCCTTGGTGAAGATGCTCTTGCACGTCTGGACAGCTTTTTCTACCAGTCCGTTGGACTGCGGGTACATAGGGCTGGACGTCTTGTGCCGAATGCCCCACTCTTCTACGAATCGTCCAAACTCTGCGGATGAGTACTGAGTTCCGTTGTCCGACATAATGGTATGGGGGATTCCGTGTCGAGCAAAATGCGCTTTTAGTTTGCTGATGACTTCCTTTGATGTTAAGTTTTTCAACAGGTCGACTTCGAAGAAGCGGCTGTGGTAATCGACAGTTATGAGGTATTTCGCTTCGTTCCAGTCAAAAATGTCCGAGGCAACTTGCTGCCATGGCACTAGTGGAATCTGGGAGTTGATGAGAGGCTCTTTCTGGTTGTTGCGGCTATGTTTCTGGCAAGTGCGGCAGTTTGTGATTAGTGTTTCAATGTCACTATTCATTTTCGGCCAGTAGACAAGCATCCTAGCGCGTTGTTTTGTCTTTTCCATACCAAGGTGGAAGACATGGAGCTGCTTGAGAATTCTGGTTCGCATCTTCGAGGGGATAACGATCCTTTCACCCTTGAAAATGATGCCATTCATGTATGATAGCTCGTGTTGAAGGTTCCAGTATGTAAGGAGGTGTGTAGGACATAGCTTTCTGGTGCTGGGCCATCCGTCTTGTATGGCTTCTTTGAGACGAATCAGGTGCTCGTCTTCCTTGGTACTAAGTCGTATTTCCTCGAGCCTTGCATCGCTAACGGGAAGTATGCGTTCGATCTGGTGTACAAACACCTCAATTTCTCTATGGAGCTTCTCGTCGACGTCAGGTAGGTGTAGTCTCGATAGAGTGTCTGCGACTGCGATTTCTGTCCCCGGTCTGTAAATGAACTCTAGGTCGTAGGGTTGAATCTGAAGCATCATTCGCTGAGCTCTGGCAGGTGCTTTTTTAAGTGGATTCCGTAGGATGGTTTCAAGTGGGCGGTGGTCTGTGGTCTGTGGCCTGCCATATATGAAATGATGGAAGTACTTGCAGCCGAAGACTATTGCGTATAACTCCTTCTCCAGCTGTGAATATTTTTGTCAGCTTTGCTGAGGGACCGTGAAGCATATGCGAAACGTTGCCGTTTGACGAGATGTATGCTCCTAGACCGTGTGACGATGCATCCACGGTGAGGTCGATGGGCTTGCATGAGTGGTCGAAGTATGCTAAGTTTGAGACTGTTGAGTGTTTGATGCTCTGGAGGGCTTCGTCATGCTCCTTGGCACACTTGAACTCAGTGGCTTAACTGAGGTCACGCAGGATTTTATTCTGCGTTGACAAGTTTGGGATGTATTTTGCAAGATAGTTCAACATACCCAACAGAGTTGCAAGTTCTTCTAAGTTTGATGGTGTAGGCATATTTTTGATGGCTTCGAGTTTATCAGGATCTGGCTGCATTCCTTGTTCACTAATAACATGTCCAAAATATGTCACACTTGTCACACAGAAGCTGCATTTCGCTTTGTTGAACTTGATGCCCATTTCTCTGGCTCTCTCGAGTACGGCTTCCAATCGCTTATTGTGTTCCTCGAGAGTTGACCCGAAAACTAGGAGGTCATCAATGATGATAGCAAACCCATCTAATCCCTCGAGAGCCTCTTCCATTCTTCTTTGAAATTCATCTTGGGCAGAAATGATGCCAAACGGCATCCGTTTAAAACGGTATCTGCCGAAGATGGTATTGAATGTCGTCAAGTCAGCAGATTCATCATCTAAGGCTAGTGACCAATACCCGGATCTTGCATCCAGTTTGCTCAAGTATTTTACACAATGGAGTTTGGATGTTACGTCTTCCAGGGAGGGGATAGGGTAGAATGGTCTTCTGATTGACTTGTTCAAATCTACAGGGTCAATGCAAACTCTTAGACTGCCGTCCTTTTTTTCTACGGCGACCATCGAATTAACCCAGTCAGTTGGTTTGGATACTTTTTCGATTATTCCCTCTTCTTCCATGTTTTTGAGTTCTGCTTCTAACTTCTCTCGAAGTGATGACGGAATTCTTCTGGCTGGGTATGCTGTAGGGACTGCGTCGTCCTTCAGGAACAAATGGCACTCTCCATCTAATTTTCCTATTCCTTTGAAGACATCATTGTAGCTACTGATTATTTCATCCGTTTTCGTTCTGTCGATCGCGTGCATTTCCTTCCATGTGTCTTTCTCAACTTTGTTGACATTCATTACGAGTTTCACAATGTTCAGATCAATGCTTGACCGGAATCCAAGAATTGGCACTCAATCCGTTTCGACGATAAAGAACGGTAGGGTTTTTTTTAGCCTTGCTTGATTTGTGCTTGCAGCTCAGCTCGCATACGCCTCTAACAGGAATTTTTTATCCACAGTAGCTTGTGAGTTTCTGAGTACTTTGTTTCAGCGGTGGCGGATGTGGTAAGGCGTAAAAATACTTGGCAGGTAGAATGTTAGCTTGTGCTCCTGTATCGACCTTGAATTTGACAGGTAAGCAGCGGTTCACCTCCAGTGTAATAAGCGTTTCATCTTTACTCTTATTGGTTTTGTTCTCTATAGCATATAAGAAGACATTGTCGTCTTCGTCACTATTGTCGGTTGGACTCTCCTTGTATTCCATCACCGCATTCACTGATTTGTTGTTTTTGCACACACGTGCAAAGTGATTTGGCTTTTTGCACTTTGCGCAGGTTTTTCCTTTCGCAGGACAAATGTGGCTAGGCGAGTATACTCCTCCACAGAAATAACACTCCTTTGTTTTTCTGGATGACGCAGATGCATCTTTGTATTTTCCGACTGGATGTTTGTACTTCTGGACAGCATCGATTTCTTTCTTGATTTGATGTGGTTCTTGTACTTCAAACGTTCTCAGCTGTGCCTGGGTTGTTTGGTAAGAACGGCATTTGTCAACAGCTAGAGCCAAAGTTAGGGTATCACCTTCCAGGAGAAGTCTTTCTCTCATCTTCGGGTCCCTGATGCCACTTACTATTTTGTCCCGTACCATTTCATCAGCACTAGTATAGTTACATGCTTTCACCAGGATTTTCAGTTCTGTGATGTATTTCTCTATACTTTCTCCTTCACATTGGTCACGTTTTTGGAATATGTATCGGGCAAATACACTGTTGGTGACTGGTTCAGCATATTCACGGAATTTCAGCAGGTAAGTTTCTACATTGTTTGTTTCAGCAGCAGTGAGTGTAAATGTGTTGAATATCTGGCGCCCTTTTTCTCCTGCCCAGATGAGAAGGTAAGCACATTTGCTTTCTGCTGATTTTCCAGACAGGGGTCCCAGAAACATCAGTTTGGCATGTTCTTCAGAGCGTTTCCATTCAGCTCCGAGGGAAGCTGAATCCCAATCGATACTTGGTGGCTTCGCTTCCATCTTCTGACACCATGTAGCATTTTAAGAATGATATGATTTATTAAACCCAGGCATCTAGAACAAAAGGCATAATATAGCAACAGCAAGCGGTTATATCAAACAAAAGCACAAGCGCAGCAAGCAGGCATATCATCACTCGGCACGCATGATATTACAGAGTTGAACTCTCCTCCCAAACTCCACGTTCATGGGTAGTTGGCCCAAATTTCCAATGAGTTAAGTTTTTCATTCTTGACTTGATTCGAATTCCAAACTGGTACACTTGAGGATAGGTCTAGATACGTATTTTAATAGTTTTCAAACCGTTCTTCTACGACGATCTTTGGCTTTCTCCGTGTGGTTTGCTTACATTACAAGCTTAGAAACTTCCTGAAAAACATCATCGTCACCATTCTTAAGCGGCAATTTTTCAAATTCCACAAATTTAGCCGAGATTGAAATACATTTCGCAGAGATTACAAAAAAATGCGTTTGCAGGCTAAACAAGTGTTCACGAGAAATCTAAAAACGGAGATTATGCAAAATGGCACATCTTGTGATATCCATAAAAGTCGAAGAATGTGATCAGCTCTGGATGGAACTTGATAATTGGCGAGAACACATGCCCTAGATGTTCCGTGTGTATGTCCGGACCTCACGCGAACATTCGCTGAAACGTATTTTAGCTATCCATTCAAGTAGCATATATCAGCTGTTTGATGGTGTAAGCATTGAAACAAATAAACTGTGTAAATTGGAACAATGGATTATTGCTGAGTAGTACAATGTTAAGACATACCGGTGCGGGAAGTTTTAAGAACTAGGATATGGATGGCAACCACTAATAAAGCTAGAATAAACATAGTCACTGAAAAAGTGAAATTCAAAATCAGTTTATTGATTTTGCTACCACCTTAACTTAAAAAAAAATTGCTGTTGCACAAAGTCCTGATTACAGGAACTTGATACTGACGTCTTGATTGTGCCTTCCATGTAAGTTTTCCACAAATGGCCTTGAAAACGGCACAGGTTCAAGCCTTAAAGGTAACCAAGGTAATGGAAAGGTAAAGGGCCTCAGGTAATCAAGCGCTTCGTAGCATCTCTGTGACCGGAAGTGCAAGTCCATGCCCTATGAAGGTCTCACAGTGAAGAAGGGACGTAAGCAGGGACAGGAAGTTGTCCAAACGTTTTGCTTCGCAGCTGGGCTTTCGAAGGCTTATTAGGCTTGTGCTTCTTCAACAACACTTCGAGGAAAAGAATTGGTTCATACCGTGAAGGCTTCCTCACATGCTGAATCAGGAGAGTAGAGGCTTATTTCAGGTTAATCAAACTGAACTCACCCTTCTGGTGCCGGAAGTTGGTTTGCAATTACCATTCCCCCTTGGCAACTGCAGTGAGACCATTTTTATGGAACTAACGCAATTTCTATCGTAATTTCTGTCCGTCCGTCGGTCTGTCGGTCGGTCCGTCTGTCGGTCCGGATTTCGCAAGTTCGGGCAAGCATATCAGGGAACCCAAATGATTAAGTGGGAAATGATTACTTTCCTGATCCGAACATCGTGGGTTGAGTCGAGGGAGGAGGAATCTGGAATCTTGAGAATTTTTCAATTTTGAATGGGTCAATGGATCTTATGAAACTTGACTGGAAAGACCGCGTGCCCCAGACGACCTTGTGCCCCAGGCCAAAGAAATATGGTTGCTGGTTGGTCCACATTTGTAGAGGACCAATGTCGGGCAGCGAAGCTGGCTTTTCTAGCTTGGCTATGGGCGGGTAAGCAGCCTGGTGATGAGCTCGATACAAGACGTCGGTCCCTCAACCAAATGTTTCGAAATGCGTTAAGGTGGTGCAGAAAGAATGTTGAGAGCCTGAAAGCATCCGCCCTTGCCAGATCACTACTTCATTGTAAGTTTAAGGAGTTTAGGAACCGTGTGGCCAAGTGTAACAAAAACTCTGTCCCTAAACCTGCAGAGAGTGTTGGGGGTATTTCAGGTCCTGGACAGATTGCTGAGCTTTGAGGAAGGCACATTGGCGAGGTATTTTCGTCAGTGCCGTCTGAAACTGGTCCGTTGGAGCTATCTCTTACCGACACCCTTTCTAAAACAGATAAGCAGCTGATAACAAGCGAGGATGTTGCCAAGGTGGTGTCTGGGCTGCCTGGTAGTAAAAGTGGTGGACTGGATGGGTCGACTGTAGATCACCTGAAGCATGCAGGGCCGGCGCTAGTTTGCATGCTCACCGCTCTGTTTAATGGTTTTCTGGCTCATGGTTTTGTCCCGGATGGTCTAATTGACGTTTGTCTAGTACCTATCCCCAAATCGTTGGTGCTGGATCTTAGTACCCGTATGGAAATAATTCAAGTCGTAAACGATCGTAAACGATCGTTTTTTTACGATCGTATTATGGGACATTCCGATCGTAAACGATCGTTTTTTTACGATTGGAAACAGTTGTTTACGATTGGAAACAGTCGTTTACGATTGAAAACAGTTGTTAACGATCGTAAACGATCGTAAACGATCGTATTTTTACGATCGGAAACGATCGTTTCCAATCGTAAACGATCGTAAACGATCGTTTTTTTACGATCGTATTATGGGACATTCCGATCGTAAACGATCGTTTTTTTACGATCGGAAACAGTTGTTAACGATTGTATTTTTACGATCGTATTTTTACGTTTTTTTTTACGTTTTTTAAAACGTAAACGTTAAACGTTTTATTTTTACGTTTTTTAAAAAAAACGATCGTTAACAACTGTTTCCAATCGTAAACGATCGTTTTTTCCCAATTGTATTATGGGACAATCCGATCGTAAACAATTGTTTTTTTATGATTGGAAAGGTTTGTTAACGATCGTATTTTTCCGATCCGAAACGGTTGTTCCCAATCGTATTTCCAGTATGATTATGGCAGATAATTCAAGCTGAAAAAAAAACAATAGTAAACGATCGTTATTATCGAAAACAGTTATTTCTACGAGCATTGGGCATATTTCCACACTGTATGTAGTCACTTCCATTTTTATAACTGAATCAAGAACTGATATTTCCAGATTTTTGTAAAATATGCTGTCATGAAGGCATTCCACTTCCAGCTGGTGAGGTCCTGAAAGATCTGCGACCATAAGAAGACATGAAGATTCCACTAAGCCACCCACTAGAGTAGAAAAGATATCATTCACAGCCAGTTCTACATTTGTTCAATTGTTTGGACAAAACGAATAAAAACTAACGAAGGGAACATTTATCCGCAACACCCCGAAGAAATGTCACTCCCTGAGGCGGTCGCGGTCTGAGGCGGTCGGCGCTGATTGGCTTGTTGCAGAGCGCAGTCACAGGTCATGCTTTGCGTACGTGAGATACCTCTGGGAATTCATTGTATAGGAAGAAGGCATTTTCGGTATAACTTGTCAGCGCCAAGTTACAGGGGTGAATAATGGTATACGTAACTTTTCAGAGTGGGTAGAATAATAGGGGTTAAGTGAAAAGGAAAGGTAATCAATTGGTTAGGTATGATCGCCTGGCAATGGTCGCTAGTGATCCGTTAACCTAACTACCTCAACCTAATCCTATTCTAACACTATCCCAACCCTACCCCTAGCTATACCAAACCTCCCAGCCACTAAAAACTAATCAACTTTCTTATCGTCTTGAAAATAAAAACAATTGCTTCCGATCGAAAACAGTTGAAAACGATCGGAAACAATTGAAAACGATCGTTAAATTACGATCGTAAAAAAACGATCGTAAAATTACGATCGTAAACAACCGTTTACGATTGGGATTCTAGTTTCAGCTTTTAGTTAAACTATTTGGATTATGCAAAACTAAAAACTAATCAACTTTCTTATTGCCGTTGATAGAAATCAGGTCTGTATTTATCGTCTTGAAAATAAAAACAATTGTTTCCGATCGAATACAGTTGAAAACGATCGTAAACAATACGCTCTTCATAAAATCCAATACCGAATTATCGCCAGATGTGCTAGAGGAACAATAACAATCACACGTGAGAAGGGGGGACAAGTTGTCGGAATGGAGAATGAATGATTAGGCTTTCGGCTCACACCGACCCGCTAATTAGCCCCGTCGTAAAGTGGTTCAGCAGTCAGCAATGATGTCGGAAGCCAAAATTGACAAACTTGATGTAGACTGATAAAACAGAGTTGGATTGAGAACAAACAGAGGTAGAGGCATTTTATGAAGTTTCAAGTACGGCTAGGCCTAAGACAATTTGGAAATGGCCAAACAAATCTGGATAAACGTATACCACGAAGTAACATGTCATTGTTTACTTTATGCCAGCGCATCTAGCGGCCAAAAAAGAACTAATCTGGATGTAATTTTATGAAGAGCGTATTGAAAACGATCGTTAAATTACGATCGTAAACAACCGTTTACGATCGTTAACAATTGTTTACGATCGTTAAATTACGATCGTAAAAAAACGATCGTAAAATTACGATCGTAAACAACCGTTTACGATCGTTAACAATTGTTTACGATCGTTAAATTACGATCGTAAAAAAACGATCGTAAAATTACGATCGTAAACAACCGTTTACGATCGTAAACAATTGTTTACGATCGTTAACAACTGCAAACAATTGTTAACAATTGTAAACGATCGTTAACAACTGTTTACGACTTAATTATTTCCATACGGGTAGTATTACTAACTATAGACCTATTGCCTTGGCGGCTATGATTTCTAAGGTTTTTGAAAAATGCCTGTATGGTATCGTTGAACCTCAAATACGGTCATCAGCTTACCAATTTGGATTCAAGTCAAAGACCTCTACGGAATTTTGTGTATTCGTACAAAAATCGGTGGTGAAATATTTTTGGGCTTTTTCAACCCCTGTATTTGCTTGTTTTATTGACGCAAAGGCTGCTTTCGACCGGGTTAACCACGAGAAACTTCATCGTAAGTTGCATGATAGAGGAGTAGACCCCAGTATTGTTGCATGTTGGTTTAAAAACCAAAGATTTTATCTGAAATGGGATGGGCTGCTTAGCTCCCAATTTCATGTCCTAAACGGTGTTAGGCAGGGAGGTGTAGTATCCCCTCTCCTTTATAACTTATATGTGGATGAATTAAACAGTGCGCTTGCTGATGCAGGGGTAGGTTGCTTTATCCAGGGTAGTTGCTTCAATAACATTAGTTTTGCGGATGATTTGGTGGTGATGGCTACTACCATTCATGCTTTAAACGAGTTGATGAAACTTTGTGATGTTTTTGCTTCGGCACATGTATCTGGCACCCAGTCTGCGTCTGTAAAGACGTTCCTTTTCAAAACGTACTGTTCCCAACTATATTGTTACTCTCTTGTGACTAACCAATCTCACAAGCGCGAAAAGACCTTTCGTGTCCTGTATAACAACTCTTTCCGGTGGTTACATGGGTTTAGATGGAACTGTAGTGCTTCGGGTATGTTTGTTGGTGAAGGAGTTCCTTCTCTCCCTGAAATCCGTCGTTCCTCCGTTCTTTCTCTTCAGTCTCGAATTCTGGCGTCGAGCAATTCTCTGCTGGTGATCCTGTAAATGCGCCTGTCTCTGCCTCTGTGGCAATCATGGGGTAAAGAAATTTACTGTGGGTTTGATCCATCCTGATTGAGTTTCGTGTGAGCTCGACCCACCTTGATTGTGTTGTGTAGGATATTTTTTAGGCTTCATGCCTTCAGCATACTTTTTTCTTTTTTTTTTAGTGTATATAAATTGAGTTGTTATGTAGCAGCCCCAGGGGCTATATTTTGAAATAAATAATAATAATAATAATTAAAATCCGGACCGGATCCGGTGAATTTTTGGGGAGCTAGAGGGGGATGAAACTTGATCGGAAGAACAATCTTAAGTCCTAGATACGTCATTAACATAACCAGACCGGATCCGGGCATTGTGGGGGAGTTGGGGGGTCCGGATTTCTGACTATCCTGTGAGTTCGGTACTTCCTGATGTACTAGGATGATGAAACTTGGGAGGCATGTCAAGGATTCGAACAGACAGGGACTCAAACAGACTTAAGAATAGTCGTTTCCCCTATCCGATCATCGTGAAGGAATGGATGGATGGGGAATCCAAAATCTAGCGGCAGGCATTACTTTTGAACGAGTGATCGAATTTAAATGAAACTTGGCAAGCGAAAATATCGTCTCAGATGTTCCATGCTTAGTCCGGATCCAAACCGATACGTGGGGAGCTGGAGGCGGGCACCGAAAAACTCGTTAAACGGTGCGATTCCAGTCGAACTTGATGGACGGGAAGAGATGTCAGAGATGCGACTTTATGTTTTATGGTCAAAGGAGTTCAGCGACGTAAATGAGACTTGAAATGTAGAGTAGGTATATGCCCTAGATGACATATTTTACTGTCCAAACCGGATCTTACCACGGTGTGTGGGGGGTCTACAGAAAAATGCTCAGATTCGAGTGAAACTTGATGGGTGGTGAGAGAAGATGCTTTAGATTATCCATTCACGGGTTCCAGCCAGATTCGGCCGTAGTAAGAGCAGTTGGAGAGAGGTACCGGAGAGAGTGCGGCACCTCTGGGGTACAAACCAATGGGATTGTTGGGCTGATACCTGGAAGCTACGACAGTCATTTGCCCCCGATAATCCGAAGCGATGCCAGAAATTCACAGACTTGAGTAAAACTGCACATTCTATTTCTAGGCATTTCTTATCATCAGAAATATATATATTTCACAATCTCTGTCAGGGACAAGTTACTTCATATTATCATCTTTGCAGAGGTTATTACTGTACTGAAAAAACGACATGGGGTTCCTTGCTCGGCATTAAGCTAATCTTCACGTCGATTCACTGGAAAATACTTCTTACAAAAATATCTTCCTATTTCGAACCACATTTTTGGATGGCATGTGTAGCTTGTGACTTTTTCATCTACTGTTGTAACGCCTACTCCTAACAAGTGCCATATGAGCATGTAGCTCTTGTTTCAGGTTCAGGTTCAGGTTTATATATTTAAAAAAAATTATAAAATAAATCACACTTCTTTCCCGGCAGAGACGCATCTCGAATGCTCGGGAACAACATACAATGAAAAAAGCAGTTTAACTTAAATAAATAACGAGTAATCATCCGCAACACCATAGATACAAAATAAATAACAAAAGACCACATTCACCAGACCAGACTCGCACCTCCATCTGTGGACCCATGCAAGGGAATGCAACCTTCCGGACCATTCAAGAGGGGAAACCACTCTTCATAACAAACAAACTTAATAATTAATAATCATTATTTCTTTAAATTTCTTCTTTATTAATCCTACAGAAGAACCCACCTGGATCTTACTATTATGTCTATTATAATTTATTATCATACTATTCCTCAATGAGAATCTCGACCGCTCACATCTGATCAAAGGCTGCTTAACCAAATCTGTTTGCCGGGTATTATAATTATGGGTGGATGTTAGGGGTAGAAGATCAAGTGTATAAAATAGCGATGGAAGCAAACCCTTCAAGTGCTTCGCTGACAGAAGCACAGACGCAAAGGGCACAGTAAGTGAAACTGGAAGTATCCTTAACAATGTTTACATGCTCTTCGTATGGGATGACTTGGGGTATGCTGAAGGTAATGGCAGATAGTTAACTAGGACCCTTAGTGCTTTATTCTGCAGAATCTGTAGCGGATTCCAGTGCGTTTTGAATGAATTCATGAACGACAGTGCACAGTAGTTCAGATATGATTGTATCAGGGAAAAATATATACTTCTCGTTGCGTGATATGGTAGTGAGTGTCGCAAGCATCTCATAATTCCAACATTTTGGCTTAGTGTTATTCGTATTTTTTCTATGTGTTTTAGAATGATAGCGTTGAATCCAGCAATACACCCAGATATCTTATGTTGCTGATTCTTTTCATCGGGATTTTGCCATCCATGGCTACAATTTTCAATTCGGGAAATGTTTGCTTGGACCGAGAGTAAATCATAAATTTGGTTTTATCCCAGTTGACGCATAAGCTGTTACTGTGAAACCAATCCATTAGCTGAAGGGCTGCATTGGCAAGCTTACTTTTCATATCCGCTTCATCGGTGGCTTTTAAGTTAAGTGCGGTATCGTCGGCGAAGAGAACAGTGAGGCCCAGATTCTTCAACGCATCAGCAAGATCATTTATATAAATTAAGAACCTAATATTGATCCCTGGGGAACTCCAACAAGATTGGACTGCATCACCTCAGAAGACTCGACATCGCCTCCATCCACATATTGCTTTCGGTTGTGCAAATAAGATTCGATGAGCTGATTTGCTGGTCCTCTTATGCCATATCTATCTAGCTTTGTCAGTAGAATAGAGTGCGAAAGAGTGTCAAATGCCTTTTTAATATCCACAAAGATAGAAGCGGGGATCTCACCACTGTCGAGAACGTCATGGACGAACTGGGTTACCACATTAATCGCGTGTTCCGTTGAATGATCGCATCTAAATCCAAATTTAGAAGGGCTGAAAAATCCTTGAGCATTTAGAAACTTTACAATTCTATTATACATGCATCCTTCGAAAATGCCGAAAGCATGGAAATCGGGCGGTTGTTTGATGGGTCAGCCGGATCTCCTCCTGTATGCAGGGCTATTATTCTCGCACCTTTGAGGCTCTTAGGAAATACACCGTCTTTGAAGCATAAATTCACTATATGCACTAGTACATCCACTATAATAGGCATAATTGCTGTTAGAAGTTCAGTTGCAGTACCGTCCATGGCTTGGGAGGAGCCGTTTTTCAGTAGCTTAGCAGTAGATATTAGTTCTTCAGCAGTAACTGGTGTCATGAACATTGATTTCTCACTATCACGGAAGTTACGCGAAGATGCATTGTCATCTCTGGATGAGGACTTGGCAGTAATCTCGCCAATCTGGGAGAAGTGTATGTTTAGCAGTTCGGCTACTTCACGCTTGCCAGACACGGTTTAATTCAAATGGGGGGATCGCATCTCATCGGGTAAGGTACTGCGGTTTGGAGTCTTCCCTAGGTGTTGGTTTATCAACGCCCAATGTACGTTTGGGAGATCCTTCGGCTTTGGAGAACGCTTGATCATAAAAACTCATCTTTGCCCGTCTTAATAATTTGGTAAGAATATTCTTGTATTCTTTGAATCTGGATTGCTTATCATCCGTTGGATCCTTAACAAAGTTCCGAAATAATTTATTTTTACGTCTTATCCAACGCAAAAGACCAGGGGTTACCCATCGTTTCTTTGGTTGACGGTCTCTTTGTCTCTTAGACTGTGCCGGGCATGCTTCATCAAGATCTGTAGTAAATTTATTCAAAAACGAGTCAGTAGATACGTCTATGTCTTGAGCATTAAGACATTCATTGAAATCGGTAGATGAAAGAAGGCCTTTCAGCTTTTCCACAGTTGTCTTATTAATAATTCTTGAGCGACTTGGATGACCTTTCTGAGGCTTCGACTTAACCATTACATCAGTAAGAAATAAGCAATGGTCTGAAGTATCATGAATAATTACTTTACATGACTTCACAATTAAATCAGTGCAAATATTGTCGATCAGTGAAGCACATGTTTCAGTTATACGCGTCGGAATTGTACAAGCCGGCAATAGATAATTTTCCAGCAGTACAGACATCCAATCAACAACAATCGTATTCATATTTTTTTCATTTTTATTCATCTCGTACAAATCAATTTTAAAATCACCCATTACCATACATTTCATATTTTTCTTTTGAATCGAATTTAGCAGTTCTTCAGCTTTCGATATAAAACGTCTGGGGCTCGAGCTCGGAGGCCTGTATATAACGCAGCATGTTAATCGTTCCTTTCCTAAATTTATCTCAATCACAATAAACTCAAACTCCATTTCTTCATACAGATAATCATAATCTGTTAGGATTTTAAACGGTATTCCATCTCTCAGATAAATAGCTAGTCCGCCTTGTCTTCGATTATTTCTCATTTTGTTCGCACGCGCATACCCTTGAATATTGCTGATTGCAGCTGTCCCATCCGTTAGAAAAGTTTCGCATGCACCAAAAATATCAACAGAGCAATTTGGCAAAAATGATGATAGGTGGTCGTAACTGCTCATTAGCCCCTGACAGTTCAGAAAAGCAAGCCTAAGATCAGACGGGCAATTAACTTTGGAAGCCATCTCCGGAATAATATATTTACATTTATAATTTACCTCAAACATTAACTTGTGATCAGCTTAATTCTGATGTCCCCAAGATTCCGCACCCCCGAACTTCCCCTACAGTGCCCAGATCCAGTCCTGTTATTTAAAGGAATATCTAGAGCATTTGTTCGTTGTTCCCAATAAGTTCCACCCAAATCTCTCCTGTCTAAGCGGGTCACGCAAACAGTTGTCGGATCCGGTCCGGGCATGAAAAACAACATCAGAGATGTGTCCTCTGTTCAACATTTGAATTTCACTGGAATCTGATCACCCATTCCAAAGTTACGCATGACTCAATATTTCAGATTCCCCATCCCTCCCCTCTCCCCACGATGATCCTGACCTGGTGCTAAAGATGCCTTCCAAGTTTCGTAGTCAAAAAACCATCACCGGAATTCCGCCCCCTCCCAGTGTCCAGATCTAGTTGAATTGTGCCAATGTCACTAAAATCACTCTATGGCATAGACTGTACTTCCAGAAGTGATCTTGGGTGTGCGCTGGACACCTGAACGTTTAGAGGGCAAGGATGAACAAAATTTTCTGATATAATTCGTATTACTGATGATGATTGACAGGGGTTGAATCTAGCCAAGGGGATCAGAGACTCATAGGTTTCTTGCAAGGCGTTGCACTATAAGTAGGCTAACAACTTTATTCGCTACATCTACAAACGATGGTTACCAGGGGCATCACTTGTGGAAATGGGAGGATGCTCTCCCGAATGTTTTGGCCAGTTGGTTAAAAAATAACCAAGTCGACACGAAAAGCCACAGTTTTTATGGCACTTGCCCTTCGGCCAAGTGCCATATAGCTATCGCAATTTCTGTCCGTCCGTCGGTCGGTCTGTCGGTCGGTCTGTCGGTCCGGGTTTTGCAAGTTCGGGCACTTCCACATAAGCTAGGATGATGAAACTTGGCAGGCATATCTGGGACCCCAAATGATTAAGTTGAAAATAGTCACTTTCCCGATCCGACCATCGTGGGGGGAGGGAGGGGAGCCGGAATCCGGAATGTAGTGGCATGCATAACTTTCTAACGGGTGATCAGATCTTAATGAAACTTGATATTTGGAAAGACGTCATGCTTCAGATGTCCCATATCAAGTCCGGACCGAATCCGATGTATGTGGGGGGAAGTCGGAGGGGGGAACCGGATCATGTGACACGCTTACAGTGGAGTGATCGGGATGAAACTTGGTGGGAGGAACAAAAAGAATCCCTAGGTTCATCATTGACAGAACCGGACTGGATTCGTGCACTACGGGGGGAGTTGGAGTGGGGTTCCGGAATTCCGGTGTTACGGAGTTAAGTTACTTCCAGATGTTCTAGGACGATGAAACTTGGCAGGTGTATAATGGACTCGGCCAAATTAACTTGGAAATAATCCATTGCCCGATCCGACCATAGTGGGGGGGGAGGGAGGGGAGCCAGAATCCGGAATTTTATTGACATTCACAATTTTCGAACGGGTGATTGAATCGGTGAACGGGTGATTCAGCTAGGTTATTTTAAGAGGTGGTTAGGACTCAGTAAGTATACGAATAGTCTAGTAGTGAGAGGGGAATTAGGTTTATTTTCTTTAAGAAATGTTAGGCTAGTAAATATGATAAGATTTTGGGAGAGAGTTACAAAAATGCCAAGAATAAGATTACTAAAATCAGCGTACCTGGAGGCTCTGAAGGATGATTCACCAAAAGCGTGGCCTCGGTTAATTAGAAAAATTCTGCAGGATTGTGGTATGGAAGAATATTGGAATGGGGGGCTAGGGATAGATATAGAGATTGGAGAAATAGGTAAAATGGTGAGTACGAGGTTAAAAGACCAAGAGATCCAAGCTTGGCAATTTCAGAAGGGCATTCCCGTGTCCTTGAGGTTTTTTGAGGCGGCCAAAGAGACTTGGGGGGAAGGAATTATGTTTAAAGCAGGTTTAAGTAAGGAGGAAATAAAATATATTATTGAGATGAAGGCTGATAGTTTACCACTTGGGGCAAGGAGAAAGTATATTGGTAAAGTAAAAGAGAGATTTGGTCCTTACTTCTGTCCTATGTGCGGTCAGGAGGATGAAAGCGTAGTTCATTTGATGTGTGAATGTGTGGAATTGAATGAATGGAGAAAGGAGGTATTTGGTGAGAGAGTATTTAATGAAGAATGGATGGTAAGGATGATGAAGGATGAGTGTTTTGTTACTGTGAAAAAATTTGGACGTTATTTGAGGCTTGCGATGGAGCATAGAACAAGATTCCTAGATTAGGAGGAGTGTGTTAGTTGTAGAAGTAAGTTTATTTATTTATAAACATTTTGTTGCCATGGCCCACGGGCTTTTTTTGGTAACATATTCTATTCTATTCTATTCTATTCTTAATAAAACTTGGTATTTGGAAAGACCTCATGTCTCAGATATACCATTTCAAGTCGAGACCGGATCCGATGAATGTGGGGGGGGCCAGAGGGAGGAACCGAAAATCATGTGACACGGTTAGAATGGAGCGATCGGAACCTTCCGAGCGTCACCGTCGAAAAGGAAGTGCTTGAAAATTTCGCTGATTTTTCGATAAGATGTCAAAATATTTAAAACAAAATGTTCAAATATATTATACAACAGCACATATAACTAAGTGACCATTTCTTTTGAACGTAACTGTAGTACCAAACAACCCATCACACTGACAAAGCTACTATCCATTCACATCCTACTACGATAACTTGAATACAAGCTAAAAAGCTTGCAAGTGCCATATGAGCTTGCAGCTCTTGTTTTGTAAAAAAAAAGCCGATTTTAAAATATAGACTTTTTCTGAAAATTTAGTCAATTTTTCGTAGAAAAAAGTTTTTTTGTGTTATGAATGAAAATTTATATGAAAATTAGTCGATTTTACATCAAAAGTTTCGTTCTCTGGTTCAGTCAAATATCTGTATTTCAGCAGAAAGCATTTTGGTTTTCTATGGTTTCCTGTTGCACAAAGTCTGATAACGGTTTTGATTTTTACCAAAATTTCTGTATTTGAGCAAAAACAGTACAAATATTTGCCTGCGGCACACATTTGGAACAGAATCTGGTTTTGTTTCAACATATCAGTTTCTTAGCGGAAAATCGTATGATTTTTGAAGATCTTCTCTGTTGTCCACAAACAACCCAGAGTTTTTTTCTACCAAAGTACTTCGGAACAGCCATTTGTTCCGGGAATTTTGCCTGCGGCGCACTGCTGTAACAGAATCTGGTTTACAAAATAGCTGTATTTTAGGAGAAATTTGGATGATTTTAAGAACTTTTCCCTGCGGCGCACAGTTTAATTATAAAAGGGCTTTCTATTTCAGCAGATAAAAGTAAATATTCTGAAAATTCCCGAACAGGAAGGTTGAAAA
This sequence comes from Branchinecta lindahli, assembly GCA_023053555.1. Lineage (NCBI taxonomy): Eukaryota > Metazoa > Arthropoda > Branchiopoda > Anostraca > Branchinectidae > Branchinecta > Branchinecta lindahli. The sequence continues at coordinate 31,344,963 of JAKZAO010000010.1, forward strand.
TAAATGGGCTCATTAACTTGTGAAAAAAGGACTGGGGATTGCATTGCCCCTGCCAGGCCCGTATCCAGGAATTTATTTCGGGGGGGGGGTTTGCCCGCGGAATTTATTTCCGGGGTGGGGTTTGCCCACGGATCGGACCAAAAAGTACAAGAAATACATAGATCAGAGGTTAAAGCCTACAAAAAACTATTACTTTTGTGGGTTTCGGGGGGGTTCGAACCCCCTACCCCCCCTGGATACGGCCTTGGCCCCTGCATTAGCTTTTGATTTAAAAACTACCTTTTTTTGCTATCTATCAGCCGAACAAAACTAGTGGAACCACTGTTCGCAGTTTGAATTTTGGAGCTGGAGCAAGCGGTGTGACGTAAGACGTGCGAACTTGTTAGCGGGACTAATTAAATCATAAGAAGTGCAGATGCTGACGATACCAGAAGGCAACAGCTCTAATACGTGATAAGATTCATTGAGGCCAGTATTTCTAGAAAGTAATGATTGCCGTAGAAAAGACAAGTGAAAATGGTCGTATGGAATTACCTGTTTAAGTGGGTAACATGAGGGATTGCTCACTCCCAATAAGGGTGTGCCCAAAACCGTTTCGTAAATCACAAGGAATGAAGCATTAATCACCAACGAAAAACATTTCTTTGGTATTTTAACCTCCCAGCCCCCAAGAACAAAAGAAGCCTAAATTTGTTTAGGTCTTAAACCCTTCCAAGTCCCATTGAGCTATTCTCGAAAAATACGAGTTGTAAATAATAATAATTTATCTGTGACCCACTATACAAGAAAAGAAGCGGAGTGACTTAAGAAAAAATAAAAGGAACGTAAATTACAAAACAACAACAACACGAAATCAAACCACTCAAAACTAAGCGCGCTGTCGCTGCCTGGATGATCGGATGGTTAACACCCAACGGGGCAAAAATGTTCTCCTGAAGGCGGCTACTTTGTTTTTAGAAAACAACTAATAATGCAAGGAGCACCAAAAACTCTCATGATCTTTCTGTTGCTGTATCTGCGAGATAGATACAGTAAAAACTCACAATACCGAAAATACATAACTCGTATAACACTGATATCCCTTGGGCCTAACAGAATATAAAGGCCGGCTGCAAACACAATAGAGTGATCGCAAAAGCAAGAATATAGCTTTGCCAAAGCTTTTCTGTTGTACCTTCCTCTGTTAGCAACAATTTTCGCATACCCTAATTTTAGTTTCTCTTTAATATCCTTCAGCAGCCGTAACCGGAATGAAGTAAGCGATTTACAAACGTTGATCCCTAGCCATCGGAAAGACTCAACATTATTTATACAAAATAAACCGCAATCAAGCGAAGTCGCCCTAGATTTTGAATTGAAAACCAAATAATCGCATTTATCATTGTTGAGGCCTAGACCGATTTCCTTATAAAGCCGCAAAACCAGCAGCACAGACTTCGTTAATGAAAACTTTGACCGGCTAACTAGCAAAAGATCGTCAGCATATGAAATATATGATACATTTGACAACCCCGAAGAATACGAAAGCGGGATCCTATTAAGCCCATTCAATAAACAAGCTTTAAAAATATGAGGAGAAAGCACGCCCCCCTGACGAACTCCAGACCTAACTGGAATATTACCAAAAACACGCGAACCCTGCCTCAACTGAACAAACGAATTCTGGTACCAAAAACACAACACATGAATAACCAAACTATTTACACCCAACTGCGCCAGAGATAACCATGCCTGAGGGTGACAAACCGTGTCGAAAGCTTTCGATAGGTCTAACGCGCAGAAATGGATTTCCGTTTTTAGTCGGTGAGCTTCTTGTAATACGGCTCCGAGGATCCGGTATGCATGCTGGCAGCCGACACGCGACTTAAAACCAAACTGATTGGCCTCATAATCAACTTCATCTTGTATAAAGGGAAGCAATACATATTCAAATAGTTTGCTAAAATTGCATGCTACCGTGATGGTGCAGTATGACCCACAATTAAGCGGATCCTTCCCTCGCTTTAGAACAGAGGTGACGGTACCACGCAAAAGCGAATCAGGCACTAGCGAACTACTAATACACATTTGAAAAAGCAATTGCAAATGGCCAATCAATTCATGTGATTCAACTCTCAAATGACTAACGCAAATACCGTCCAGATCCACAGACTTAGATTTTAGCCGTTTAATACTCTTAACAACAGACTCGGTACTAATAGGGATTATATACTTCTGGCGTAAATAACCCGGTATTACTGAATCAAGCAGCCTAGAAAACCAAGTATGAACCGCATAATTCACTGTAAAGAATATTTTGGAGTAATGATTAAGCCAAGAATCACCGGGAATTAAACTAGACGAAGGAGTCGGGCTAAGCTTGCTAGAATTCACTATATCACTCCATTGCCGAGGACACTTCGGAAAGTCTTTACCTTTATAACGGACGCTTCGCAAGTAAGTTTTAAACTCAGACTTAATTTTTCTTCTAGTATTAAACAAATGACCACAAGCATTCCATATCCGCAGCCATATTTGCCCGGTTCTTAATAGTCTTTAACTGAGGGTCTTCTTTCCACAAGGAGCTCCTTGTTTTCGAACGAATACGCGAAAGAAGGACAGCAATGGATTCGGCTTGTTTAAGGCAGGCAACAAACTCAGCGTAATAGGAATTGAGCTGCGATCCAGCATTAGGCGAGTAAACACTGGTACAAAATAGAGGGTTAGGAACTTTAACAAATCATTTTCAGTTTCAGTTTCATTTGACTATATTTAAACACAAAAAATACATCAATAACACTCCTTCCAGGAAAGCACAAAAGGAGTGCTTGGCTAGGGAGGAAAATAACCTGTATTAATTAGTCAACAAACAGCATCAACTAACTGAATAGCCTATACAAAAAAAAGGAAAAAACCTGTGGCTTCAACTTTGAATTAGAACAAACAAGAGAAACAAGGAAACAATAAAAAAAAAAAACGGTGGGGTCTAAAGGAGGAAAACACTAAACAATTTTCCTGAAATGACCTTTCGCTGCTCGCTTGAATGATACAAGGTTATTAGAATTCCGGATATCTAACGGCAGTAAATTCCAAATAGTCGGCGCAAAAAATCTAATTAAAAAAGAAGCTCTTTTTGTTGAGGGCGCTTCTTGGACGATGTCGCAAGAATTTCGAGTATCATAAGAATGCAGGTCTTGACTAAGTGTGAACATATTTTGGAATGAAGATGGAAGGAGGTTATTGAAATACTTAAAGCAAAAAGTTGCAATTTGGAAATCTTGAGTCTTCGATACATCAAATATCTTGGTACATTTGAAATAAAGATTAATGTTATCAGTGTGTTGAACCTGTGATATAATTTGAATTGCCTTATTTTGGATGATTTGGACTCTTTTATAACAAGAAATGAAGTTACTTGCCCATATGGAACACCCATAAGACAAATGAGGATGAAAAATTGAATGATAAATCATTTTTAGTATTTTCTTAGGAAAACGGAATTTAAGGCGGCGGATGACTCCAAGGGATCTTGATAGCTTATTGCCAAGTAATTTTGCATGTTCTTTCCATGAAACATTCTCATCAACTATGAATCCAAGCTATCTACTGGTTTTTACTCTATCTATGGTATTATTAGCTACTCTTAATTTCAGATCTGTTTGGATTGATGCTATTCTAGAAAATACAATATAATTTGTCTTACTGTAATTTAGTGTTAAATAATTCGAATCAGCCCATGACACAAATTCAGTGATAGCTATTTCCGTTTTTTTTAAACAAAGTAGGTAGATTTTCACATGCAACAAAAAGAAGTGTATCATCTGCGAATAGTATTATATTAGCTTCAGTTAAATAATATTTTATTTGGTCAACATAACTAAGAAAAAGTAGGGGTCCCAATATTGACCTTTGCGGGACTCCACACATTATAAAATGGCTCTCAGATGTTACATTTGAATTATGCAGGACTTGCGCCCTTTTACTTAAATATGAATCAAACCATTTTAAAGCTACGTTATCTACCCCAATTGATTTGAGAATCTGGAGCAACTTCTCATGGTCAATGGTATCAAATGCTTTTTTAATATCTAAAAATAATGCTGCGGGATTCAGACTTTTATCAAATGCGTCATTCACCCAATCAACCAATTTTAAAATGGCAAGATCCGTTGAAAGTCCTTTCCGAAAACCAAACTGTGTTTTGCAAAGTATATCCTGCTCTTGAAGATAATTATATAGTCGTTTATGAACTACTTTCTCATAAATTTTTGAAAAAAAAGGAAAAATGGATATGGGAGGGTAATTGCTTGGGTCATTTTTGGACTTTCCTTTGTGAAGTGGTAGAACACGTGCAACTTTTAGTCTTTCTGGGAAAGTCCCCACTTCAAGTGACAAATTGATTAAATAAGCTAAAATAGGGATGACAATTTGTTTGGCTGCTTTTACAATTTTTAACGATATTTCATCAATTCCACAAGACTGTGATTTCATTTTCATAATTATTTCATTTATTTCTTTTTCGTCACATTCCGTAAACAGGAATTCAGAGGTTACATGTCGAATTGGGCGTATAAGGAAAGGGGGTCTTTTTGATCTTTTAGCGGCCTCATGACACAGTTTTGAACCTTCCTCAGAAAAATATTTACACAGACTTTCCGCAAATTCTTTTGGATCATTAAGAATATTATTTCCGAATTTCATCAGTTTGATTTCCTCTTTTACTTTTTTACGACCAATTAATTCATTAATTTTTGTCCATGTCTTCTTCATATATCCTTTAATTTGTTCGAATTCACTTTCATAAAATATTTTTTCAGCATGCCTTTTGATTTTATTTAATTGATTTCGGTATTCTTTGAACGACTGGAGTTTCTGATCTGTAGGGTCTTTAAGATAATCCTTATACAGCTTACTCTTCATTTTTACAGATGTAAGGATACAAAGAGTCATCCATTCCTTCCTTGGAATATTTTGTTTCTTCCTTACCTGTTTAAATGGGCATCACTTACCAAACTCCTTCAAAAATATATCCACAAATAAATTATAAGCCTCATTTGCACACTTAATTTTGAAAACTTCCGATAAATCAACATGATCTAAATTTTCAGCTAGTTTTTTTAACTCTTTTCTGATAAATGTCTATATTTAAGCTTGTTTTTTGATGGCTTGGTAACGAAACTATCAATTTTACTAATTAGCATAAGGTGGTCTGATCCATCATTTATAAGAACATCAGCCAAACAACCTTTTAATGACAGACCATCAACAAAAATATTATCAATTAACGTTGCCGAAGACTGTGTTATTCTTGTGGGAACAGATATTAGAGGATATAAATAAGATGACAACATGCTGTTAAGGAAATCCGCACGCCCATCCGAATTCAACAAATCAATATTAAAATCCCCCATTAAAACTATCTTTTAATATTCTCTTGTGATTTGAGAGAGAACACCTTCAAAGGCGTCTATGAAATCATTATCCAAAAATGATGGTACTTGATATACTATTCCGATTATCAACTTTTCCGAACCAGAAATATTTATTTCAATAAACAGAGTTTCAACTTTACCTTCAAGCCAGTGCGAAAGGTCATTTCTTACATTATAATCCACGTCACTTCTAATGAAATCTGCTAATCCTCCTTTCTGCATGAAAAAACGACCTTTATATTCAACTTTATAACCTGGAATAGAAAAATCCATTATATTCACATCCTCATCATTTAAGAAAGTTTCGCATAGGCCTACAAACAAAAGTTGGGATTTGAGATGCTCTATTACCGACATCAGTGATGATTTAGCTGATCGAAACCCTTGACAGTTCCAAAAAAGTAAAGAATGACCTTTACTATTATCCCATTCAGAAAGAGTCTCAAGTTCAACGTAGGTACTATCTTTTGTGGATTTCATTAGACCATCTTTCCATTCAGAACCATCAAACGAAAGGCTCGAAAACAAATACTCCAAAACTAGTCTATTTTCTTCAAAATTTTTCAAACGATCGTGTGACCCTGACATGAACTAACCCAGAAAAATAATGAGTAAGGAGAACAAACAACAAACGCGAAGAAATAACAGTAAGAGTAAAGTATGAAAAGCAAAAAAGCATACAACGAAGAGAGAGAGAAACACAAACTAAAGATTTACATGTGAACGAACTAATCCGAAAAAATACGAATCTTAAGTTGGCGATCCTTGACCGATAAGATCACTGGCACTCCGGATTTTTTTTGTGTTTGGACCTTGCTTAATAAAGATCATTCCTTCCACTGACCACGCGTTCTTTGGACCGTACTTATTGCGAGCCAAGTCAAGCAACTGCTTCCGCCTTCTAGTAAGGTACTCAGACACAAATACACCAGTTTTTGCTAGCTTAGATTTAGCCAGGAACACGGTTTTTGCAGCGTCGGGATGGCTGAAAACAACAATTACGGGAGGCACGTTGGAACTGTCGGATGCTGTACCGGATGCAGATTGGAAACTGAGAATGTTAGTAATCTCTGGTAGTCCCTTTTTTCACTGATTATTTTTTTGACCGCCGTCTCAACACTGACTCCCTTTGTTTGCTTAACCCCACTAAAAATAAGCGTGTCCATTCGTGTCTTCTGGTCCATGTCATCTGTTTTCGATTCAATTACTTTAATTCGGTCTTCCAAGGATCCGATTTGATTCTTTAGTCCAGACAGCATTTTTTCGAAAGCGGTAAACTTTGCTGAGTATTCCAGCAGGATAGCATCGTGGATTTTGGACACTATGTCTTCTGCAACTGCGGAATTTAACCCCGAGGGAGGAGCCGTGCTCAGGTTATCCCGTACTCTTTGCTCAATTTCATTACGCAAACCACTTCGGAGATTTTCTAGTTCTTTCTGTGCGCTATCCACGACGGAGGCAAGAGAAGCCCGATCCAAGTTTAACTTTTCTAGGTAGATATCTGGGAAAGTAGCAACTTCGCTGAATGCTTTTGCTACTCCTTTGGTTTTTTTTCTTTACTGCTTCATCGAAGTTTTCTTGGTAAGATTCAAGTTGAGATTGTTGAACTGTTATCACTTCATGTGTGCCGTAACAGAAAACGACAAAGTGTTTTCCTTTCTTCTTTTCAACTATATCCACGACTCGAACAGGCCATTTCGGGTAACCTTGAAATTTGGCTAGCGCAAGTCCTCAAATTTCAAAACCTCCAGCCATCTCAAGTAATTAGAAAGATGTTACCTTGTTACTACCTTTCTTATTTATAGACGTGCCGGCCTTCGTCTGTTTCTCAATAAATTCAGCTTCACGCCAATCCTTCTTGCAAGCCAAGTAATGCCAATCATTCTAGCAAGCGAAAACTGGTTCAGAATCAACCTTTGATGCACTCTGTTTGAATAACTAATCGGTACAGCACTCGGTACAGCACATGAGGGTACAGCTCACATGAGAGTAGAGATGCCAGAGTATAGAGATATAACGACCAGTTGGTCAACACCATTTGCTACCCCGAATGGACAAGGCACGCTCGTTGCACTACTAACCGCAGAAAAGGCTGCTATTCCCGTTAGGAAAATTCGTAAAGGTACTGAAATCCCTGGGTTCTCAAAGAATCAAGAGCTAGTGAAAACATGTCAGGATGCTAAGTTTTGGTTCTCAGTGTGGAGGGAAAGCGGTCGCCCTAAATCCGGTGTGTTGAATTGTCTCCGTGTACACACAAAACGTAAATTTGAGAAAGCCCTCAAGCAGCATCGCACAAATGTGAAAAAAGAATATACAGAGAAAATAATCAACGATCCAAGTCGTTTATGGAAGGACCGCGTGAAAGATCGCCAAAGCACGCCTAAGTCCATGCCTTGTGATCCGAACGACTGGCGAGCCTACTTTACGAGCGAATTTAGTGCCCCGGATCCCAGTGTAGCTAGACCATATACCGAGCAACTTGAATCTGTGCTATCAAATTCGAGTTTCCCGGACTTTACCGTATCTGTTTCGGATGTAACTGCAAATATCTTTAAGCTGAAAAAGAAAAAATCGCGCGGAGTTGACGGTTTGTGTGCACTTCACCTTGTGAATGGTACTCGTCTTTTGTATGAAATGTTAACATTATTGTACCAGATCATATTCGTTGTCGGCATTGTACCCGATGTTTTCTGTACAGGGCAACTTACGCTCATCCTGAAAAAAGGGAAGCCAGCTAACATTTGCTCCTCGTATCGCCCAATTACTGTGTCACCAATTTTGTGCAAGCTTCTTGAAATGCTTATATTGTCGAATGTTAGGCACTGCTGCCAAATGCCAAACCACCAGTTTGGTTTTACAGTAGGTCTTGGTTGCGCTGACGCTCTGTTCGCCCTTGCTGCTATTTTGTCTGATTCTGAGGCAACGGGTGACCCACTAGTTATTGGTTCTTTTGATGTAAGCCGGGCCTTTGACTCGTCGGTGCATGCGCAGATCCTTCTAGAAGCGTATAAACAAGGGCTAAATCTGTGTATTGTTAGAGTTCTATATTACATGTACAGTAACCTTAGAGCGCAAATCAAAATACCCTCAAGTCCGGCCGAATCCGTTGTTGTACCGGTTCGTAAAGGGGTCAGGCAAGGCTCAGTTTTGTCTCCGAGTTTGTATAACAATAGTGTTCTGCCGGCACAAGCCCAGGTAGCTACGTCTTGTGTTTCAAAAGGGATCGATGTTTCGTTGATGACGTATGCTGACGACCTGCTTAATTTGAACAGGTCTGCCGATCGACTATCGAAGAATTTTGATGTGTTGAATAGGGAATACAATAACGTAGGTTTATCGTTTAATGTGTCTAAATCGGCCGTATTGTTCTTCAATGCGGAGTACTGCGAAGAAGAAATTTCTTTAGGCGATTCAGTTGTTAAACCATCTGAGAGTATTACCTACCTTGGTTTACCAATCGGTCGAAGCCTCCACTACACCGGAACGCTGCTTGTACGACACGTAGAGGCGAAAATCCGGATTGCGTACGGGTCAATTATTGGTAACAGACATCGGTTCTGCCGGAGATATCTTGCGTCGCTGTATAATGCCATTGCCCTTCCACATGTACTGTATATAGCACCTTTTTGGAAATACTTGTCGTCCGCCCAGTGTGCAAAAGTAAGAGTTCTGTTTTTTCGATTTGCGAAGTTCCTTCTGAGACTTCCCCCGTGGAAAAGGGACTCCTATGTCATGCGTAATTACGGTGTATCCGATCCAACAGTGTGTGTTAACCGGGTCGTTGAGAATTTTCTGGAAAAGGCTAAAGGAAGAGCGAACCCGTGGCTAGCCATCCTGTGCCAGTAGTTTTGCTAATGTACATAGTGGTGTAAATACTTCTGGTGATGTTCCGTAGTGTGATTTTTTCTCTTTTCTTTTTTTCCTTTTCATACTCCGTTCTAATTCCATGAGAATTTTCGGGTAATAAAATTACTTACTTACTTACTTACTTACTGACTCCGTTCAGAGGGTGGCGAAAGAGAGACAGTGAACGTCAGGGGGAGGTGATCGTAGTCTCTTTCGTCTTCGTGAACTTCAGCATTCGAGCATGACACACCAGCTGACTAGACGCAGTGATCAATATCTGACACACTTCCACTGTTATGGATATATGAAAAACCCACACTCTTTGTAACTATCCGATATCCATCTGGATATGGTTGTCGTGATCGACCCAGGGGATGTTTCAAGTATTCTTTCTGTACGAGAAATACTACAAAACTGGACAGCTTGGCTGAGGGGTATTTTACTATCATGATTGTTTTACTATCTAGATATTTTACATTATCGAGATGTTTCGGAGCTCCCTGAAATACTTTTTGTATCATAATAATTTACACAGTATATAGTTTTACTGTATCGCTCGGTATCGAATCGCTCAGAAGTAAATTAATGTATCTGATTACAGTTCCTCTTCTTACCGTCCTTTCCTCTTTCAAGCGATGACCCCCTTCCCCCCTAATCACGACGGCTTATTCTCCTACTCAGCTAATTCCGACTAAAACAAAACGGGTTTAGGAGAAAACCCTCCGGAAACCCCCCCAGACAAACCCCCCGCCAACCCGCCAACCCCCCCCCCCCCCCCGATACCAACCCCCCCCCCCCCGCGAAAACCCCCGGACCACCACCCCCCGGTACCAGCCCCCCCCGGCGGAACCCTGCGGTACCAACCCCCCCTCCAGTGACCCCCCCCCGAATCCTTTACATTTAATACAGATTTAAAACATTCCACTTGACTTCCCGTGATCTTAGTCTGACTCAATTGTGTTAGTCTCGACCTTAGTCTAACAAACAAGCATGGGACAGCTTGACAGTTGACAAGCATGTGTATGGTGAAGAGCTGGTACAATAACTCTGGGACTATCTTGAAAGTGCCATGGAAAAACCCTCTGTCCCAACCACAAGAATGCGATTGTCATCGTCAACTCCGCTGTCGTTTTAAAAACAGCTGTTAATCTTGGAGTTTCTGCTATGAATCAGGGACATCGAAAGAGGAACGGGGAGCAGGCAAGGGGAGAGGCCAATGCCTGACTGTTTAAAGCGTCTAATGGCCCTTCGCATTCCTCGCCAAGAAGGGAAGGGATTGGGAAAGGCATTATCGGGGGGATCATTACGCTTACACGTCCAGTAAGTCTACTCTTATAAACCCATCAGCAGGTACATGTTTTTGGTCGGTGGGCTTTGGTACCGGGGGTTTTGGCGGGGGATGTCCGGGGGGGGGGGGGGGTTCGCCGGGGGGGGGTAGATTTTTCGATGCTAGTATTTCTAGGAAGTGGTAATTGCCGTACAAAAGACTTTTGACAATATTACATTCTTGTCAAACTATCTGTTCAAGTGGATAACCCGAGGGATTGATCTCTTCCAAAAAAGGGGTGAACAAATTTTTCCGTAAATCAAAAGAAATGAAGCATTTTTAAAAAATATTTCTTTGGTACTTCTCACCTTTTTAACCTTCACAGACTCCCCACCCTCAAGGACCATAGAAGCCAAAAAAAAAAAAAAATGACCCTTCGAGCCATTCCTCTCGAACACGAATTGTCGTGATCGGCTCTGTGAATGGTTGAGAGTTTATACTTATATAATTAGATAAATATAATTAGATTATAATTATAATTGACACAGTACACAAATTAACTGTATCGGTCGAATCGACCTGATGTGTCAATTAAGGTGTTGGCTTACAGTTAATCTTCGTGCCGTCTTTTTCTGTTTCAAGCGGTCAACGTTCCTTATCACAACAGCATATTCTCCTACTCAGATTATTACACGGCACAAAACACGGTAGAGAGACCTCTGCATTTTCACAACAGATAGCTTGTTCAGACGGGACGTAAACAGCGGCTGATTCTCGATTACGCGCGTATAAATAGCGACTGAAAAAAAAAAAAAAAACAGCCGCTGATCGAGAATCGGCCGCTGTTTCGACTCACCGATCGGGAGAAACTGAAATCCTTTGGGGCTTTGGAATGTAACCTTTGATGATTCTGGGGACAGTGAACAGTCTGTAATTAGGGGAATTGGGTCAAACTTTGAGAGCTTTGGATCAATCCAGTATAAATTCAGTTAGACCAAAGTGAACATATCATGAATTCATGACATTTAGCATCCAAGGATTACTAAATTATTTCGAAAAAAAAGGTACAATAATAGTCTAATTACAAAATCTTATATTCTGTTTATGTCTGATATTTATTTTTGTTTTTTGTCATGAAACAAAAATAATCTTGGTTGAATAATTAATATAATTTTTCCATTGAACTTTCATTCAAAAGCGACTGAACAAGCTAAATAATTGCTGCTATTATTTTCTGTTTATTATTAATTATATTTTATGTTCTCATCTTAAAACATTCAAATGAATTTTGTTTGCTTTTTAACTTAAAATTGCTAACTCGCCAGAAATCTGTCAATATTCAGTTTGTGACTTTATTTTCTAGCCTAAAGTCAACTATATTTGACTATTAATTATATGATTATTAAATATATTTATTATTAATTATTTTTATGGTCTCATATTTGACAGTGCAAAACGAAACTTGTGATCACAAGTTTCGATTTTTTCCATCTTGAACGGCTTTGAGCTTGAAGAGGACCCTTGCCAAGAAGGGCCGAGATATAGCTCAAATAAAATTTCAGCTGACTTATCCGTTTTTGCACTGTCAAATATGATTCGCAGTCAGCTTGGGCTGAAGGAATATTTATTTTATGGTCTCATTTAAACAAGACCAAAGGTTTCGATGGGATCCCAAAAATTTGATATTTGATCCAGACAACTAGGTCTTGTCTACGCCAGATCCAGTCTTCGCCAGGCTAATCATCTGAGAAAATCAAGTTCAGATATACCTGTATAAACCATATCTATTTTTGACGATACTGATCGAAACTTCCTGCTTTACTTCTGCCAGATTTCCGGTTTCGGCCCGAATCCCGAGCGAACTACTTGTCCAGCCAAAAAAAGATAGTTCAGAAACGAATTCAGCGTATCTCCTTATCCCTATAAAGAACATCTAATCAACTTCAAATAAAACTTTAACTTATAAAAAAAAAATCCGGTTTCAACCGGATTCCGGACGAACTATATGTCCGGGTAAAAAATGATTGTCATATACAGATTCAGCGTCTCTTCTTACCCTTAAATCTATCATCTAATCAACTTCAAATACAAATTTTACTTCTAACAAATTTTGCGGTTTCGGCCGGATTCCGGGCGAACTACTTGTCTGGCGAGAAAATGATTTTCACCATCGTGTTCAGCATGTCTTCTAACCCTTAAATCGTATATCTAATCAACTTCAAATAAAACTTTTGCTTTTAACAAATGTTCCGGTTTCGGCCGGATTCCGGGCTAACTACTTGTCCGGAGAGAAAATGGTTTTCACCATCGTGTTCAGCATGTCTTCTTACCCCTAAATCGAACATCTAATCAACTTCAAATAAAACTTTTACTTTTAACAAACTTTCCGGTTTTGGCCGGATTCCGGGCGAACTGCTTGTCCGGCGAGAAAATGGTTTTCACCATCGTGTTCAGCATGTCTTCTTACCCCATAATCGACTATCACATTATCTGTTTCAAAATATTTTGTTTGCCCCTTAATTTAAACCCCCTCCCCCACCCCTAAATGTAGAGCTACAGAGCCCATCTACGAACTCGACCTTACTCTTGACCCAAAGAATCCTCACACCAAGTTTCATCAAAATATCTCATTCCCTTCGAGAGTTATCGTGCTCACAGACGGACGGACGGACGGACGGACAGACAGACGGACGGACGGACGGACAGACGGACGGACGGACGGACAGACGGACGGACAGACGGACAACTTTTGCGATGTCATAGGTATCCGTCACTAACGTTTTGGGATCCCAAAAACAACATTTTTATTTGCTTTTTAACTTCAAATTGCCAAGTCCGCTGAAATCTGTCAATATTCAATTTGTGACTGTTTTCTAGCCTACAGTCAACTTTATTTGACTTTGACAAACTCACAAGATGTTTTTGTTCAATTTTTGTATTTTAAAACAAAAGTAATATTTGAAATTAGGGTTTTCTTTTTAATTCTTCCGTCAACCCCAACCAGCTAGTTTGTCGTCTGAACAGATCAGCCGCTGTTTCGGCGCTTATTTAGTCCCGTCTGAACAAGCTAAGAGTGACACAGACAAACAATATTGTGTTCCTGCCGATGGTGTATGAGTGAGATCTACACGTAGGAGCATGAGCCACGGAGGAGGCGTCAGGTTCAGCGCTGTGTACCAAAAGCTTCTCGTGGGGAAGATAGGAGCTTGCAGAAGTGCAAGATGATTAAGTTGTAGTCATCATCATTATGATCATGATTTAATAAATAATTAATGAGTAGCCTAAACTACGGAATGTGAAAAAGACAATACATAGTCAACGGAAAGGAAGTAGCGCTACCTAGCGGCGGCAGAAGTAAGCAGTACGGGGTACAGATGGCACCACCGTAACCCTAATATTCAGCTGATTCAATGTTAAATATTATTAATTTATTATTGTTAATTCTGTTAATATTATTAATTGTGTAACCTGCTGAGTAGTCGACTTTGCGCCCCTTCAAAGCCGCCTGTTGTCGTTTAAATATTCGTTTGACTCACTTTTACACAGGTTATAACGTATCTGAGGAAACTGTTTGGAAGGGGGCTTCTCTGGGAAATGCGCCCATGGTGGCTCGGGAAAGGGTGTCTTTCGTGTGTTTGCACATTAGTAGGTAGAGATTGGGCCGATTGGGGTTCTCTGGTAGTTACTCCCTTGCGAGTCATCGAGGAAAGTTCTCTGATAAGTAAGTAAAGTTGGTTAAAATTCCATAGGCTTCAGCAGTTTCTGGCTATGTGTCCAATTCACGAGAATTCATAGCAAACGGACTGCATTTAGACCTCGATTCTGATTGTTCGGTTGGCCGTATGTCAACTTCTCCCGCCCTACTCCCCTTTGTTCCGATGCAGTCTTGAGGGTACGACTAACCGCAGCAATCACACCGAAACTGAACTAATTGTCAAACGTTGCTGGGCTATTACTACTTCGTCAATAGTCAGTTCCTGCTTGATTAGTTTCAATGCGGCTTCCAAGTCGACAATCTGGTTGGAAAGCACCAACCGTAGCAGGTTTTTTTTTCTCAATGGTCATTAAGGTCACTCGGTCCGCGTTCTTTCTGATGCTTTCGTCCCCTCTCAGATCTACAATATCATACTTCATTTTACTTTGTAGACTCATATCTGAGAAGCTAATTCTAAATCTAACAGATTTTTTGGTGTCGGGAAGGTCTTTCCCTCCAAAGCATCCAAAATGAAACTGTGGCTCCTCACAGTCTAAGGTACTTTATTTATCTCAACCGCTGTACCTCTGTTATCCCCGCATTCCTAAGGAAATTTGTTAAGGGTGTGACAAACAAGTCAACATCTTCTTTGTCGTCTTTTTCTGGCATCTGCTTTATCAGTCATGTTTTGACGACAAAGCACCCCACTTTCCTACTTTTCTTGTCGGTCATTCCGTCCAAAATTTTGTCGGTCGTATGGTCTGTCTGCTATCTTAATCCCAAGAGACCGAAAAAATACACGCCCTATTGATTTCTTGTTTTAGACACCCACATCCAGGGCGAACTTGTGGCTTACCGCCGAAGTAACAGGCCGTTTGGCTTATACCCCTTCCGCTCCAAAAGTTGAAACACAGGGATAAATATTCCCTCAGCCCAAGCTGAAGGAAAAATTAAAACATCAATTACGTTTGACAGTGCAAAAGCTGGACAATTAACTTGTGGAAAAACTATAGATTCTTCCTTAAAAATCTGATTTTTGGATTGTGTGATACATATCCTTTCAACGGCCATATTGAGAACCACAAACGGCAGCCGTTTTCAAAAGGAAATCAGGGCAGAAATCCACAACATCAGATATTGAAGGAAGAATCCTTAGTTGTTTTTCCAGAAGTTGATTTTCCAGCTTAAGTGGCTTGAGCCTGAAGAGGACCAGTACTAAGAAGGTCTGAAATATAGATCGAATAGCCTGTATTTGCTTTGCGCTGTCAGATATGAAACACAGCGATAAACCCACTAACAGGGAAAACCACACCACAAGGCGCAAGTGCGTGAGAATGCGGTATGGGTGTGGATACTTTGGTTGAAAGGGGGGATTCAGAGGACTCGCAAAATGCTCTCCAGTACAAATATTTCTGAGAAGCATATTAGTTCCTAGAAAACTATAGAAATTTATCACCTTACAATCTTGGGTATAACTGGCCGTACCACACGGGGTAAGCAATATAGTTAGATTGTACCATGTCCTTTCGTTTATAGACGTGAGGACATGGACCACTCGCACAGCGTTGTTTAGACTAGATGAATTGGATGCTCACAGCACTCCGCGATCCCCAGTCCACCTACATTTGCAGAAATTAGTCATCTCTATGCTACACTAATTCCCTTTGCCTTGTTTTTTCTGGTATCCTACATTCAATTGTAGGGCGAACTTATGATTTGGCACGAAAGTTCACCGACTATTTGCTTTATACGCCCATCCACACTCGAGTTAGAATACCAGATGCAGGGACGTTCTCACTTTCAGAGAATATAACACCTCACGGTCGTCGGAAATTTTATTAGACAGGATTCACAGACGGCTTGGGTCTTGCTCGTTTGACGGATTGGATTACGCACAAGGTTATGCTGCGCCCCCCTATCTTAATAATGTTGTTTTGAAAGTTTACAACTTAGGCGGTATGGAGTATTTTCCCTAACTGATTTTTTTACCCTATTTTCATGAATTTCAAATCCAAAAATTAGACAGAGAACGAAGAAGAATTCCAACAGTGCTGTCATAAAATTTATTTTTGTCGTTTAGTCAAGGTGAAAATGGTCATTCGCTTAGCTTTTTTTAGACTCTGTATTTTGAAGACAAAGACGACACCAGAAGAAGTTTATGCGAGTTTCCAAATCTTTTCTTACTTAACCATGATACAAGTGACATACCAGACAAAAAATTAAACTTGGCCTATGATGTTTTGATTTCTTCAGTTTGATGTGTAATTTTGACCCTTTTATATTATAGTGTCGAAACCCAGCATCGTAACAGATCCAAGTCCAAAAAGAAAGAGTCTGAGAAAGAAGAGCGAGAATGAAATTCATGAGGTAAAAGTGTGCCAGTATATGCTATTTACCTTGGCATTTTATGACTTTTGATTAATTTTTCTTACTATTATTTACAGTGACAAGCCTTCAGTAATGGAGCTCCTACTCGTGAAAGCAGCCAACAAAGATGCACTTAACGAACAGAAGAAAACGCCGCTACACATTGCAGTAGAAATGGGACACGCGGCTTGCGTGAATTTGTTAATAAAATATGGTTGCAGCTTGAATTTGCAGGTACGTTAATTCATATTTAACAATATAGTCAGCCGATATTTGAACTAGCGATATTTCCATTCTTAGCTGGATCTTCTGGTATCTTCTGGTATAATAAAAGCGAATTTTACGAACGAAAGATGTCTTAGTTTGGTAAAATGGTTTGTAGGAATTGGTGTTTCTGTAATGCTAATGCTCAGCTATTGTTGCGGACACTGCTGCTGTATTTGAACTTTGCATTCTAGAGAAATCATCTACTTTGATGTTTACCTAAGGGAACAGCGATGAAACATCCAGCTTCACGGTCGGCTTGAGCTGAAGTAAATAGGTGTTCAGGGGTATGACTGCTTACATTTCTCGGTTCATCAGTCTTTCACTGTTAACAATATCGCAGCTGCATTACTGAACTAGGTGTTTAAGTACTGAATGACAACTTTCAGTTTCGATCACTGGTAGCAACATAAAAGTTCTATTGCACAGAGCTGTCATTTTTTGTTCTTTCTGCCTGTTAACCGTAATGCACACAGTTTCAGTCACCGTACTCCTGTTATCACTATCATCACTTCTTGTAGATGGGATTCGATGAATGGTTCCTCCTTGGTTCTTTGAATAAATTTGAGCCGACATCTTGTTCTTGGTAGTAGTTTGCTGGTAGCTCAGCGGTTTCTAAACCTCGTGTCGTCATATGCTGATTCAAGCATAGTTATCCCATGGTGACAATTTTTGTATGCTAAAAATGTGACTCCTAATTCTTGCATAATTGCTCCTTGTTCTTTCGCAGGGGATAATTTTCAATTCGCTATTGATTTTTTTTCTTGTCGGTCCGTCCGTGGCCGAATGATTAGAGCGTCGAACTCACAAGGGAAGGGTCCCTTGTTCGAGTCTCGGTTGTGCCTACTGTTTGGATTCGAACGGGGGTTAGTGGCGTAACTCTGTAAGACAAGCCAAAGTTCACCCAGCTTCAAATGGGTACCTGGAGAAATCCGGGGAAGGTGACAGGAAGGGTGTGCGAAAGCACAGGATGGCTGGCCCCCAACCCCCCATTGCACTTCCTGGCTGAGGGCCGAGAATCGGAGATCAGTACCGCCGGCTTGGCCTGTAAAGGCTGATAGCTGACACCTTTACCTTTTTTTTTTACAATAAGGATTACCAGAGTTTTTGGTCTCAATGACAACTTTCAGTTTCGATCATTGGTAACAACATAAAAGTTCTATTGCACAGAGCTGTCTTTTTTTTGTTCTTTCTGCCTGTTAACCGTAATGCACACAGTTTCATTCACCGTACTCCTGTTATCACTATCATCACTTCCTGTAGGATTCGATGACTGGTTCCTTCTTGGTTCTTTGGATAAATTTGAGCCGACATCTTGTTCTTAGTAGGATGTATCAAACGAAGTACTAAGCCGCTTTCGATTCGACTCGAGGATGTCAACCCCAGAGTCGAGTTTCTTCTCTGCTGCCGTTTTATTTAGTCGACCAAGAAGTCGACCGAGCAAAAATCATTTTGACTTTCGCTTTCTTTCTTGGTTTACTTGAGACAACTGACAATTTCTCCGCGTCGTTGAAAGATAACTTTTCGTCAACCTTCACGCTGACGTTGATGAATCGAACGCTCCCAGTTAACCGAGAATCGTAAATAAAACGTCTGACTGAGGATCTCCGTTAACTTGAGAAGTGAATCAAACGTGGCTCTAGTTTGCTGGTAGCTCAGCGGTTTCTCGACCTCGTGTTGTCATATGCTGATTCAAGCATAGTTATCCCGTGGTGACAATAAAATGCGACTCCTAATTCTTGCATAATTGTTCCTTGTTCTTTCACAGGGGATAATTTTCAAGTCGCTATTGATTTTTTTTTCTCTTCGGTTCAGTAAGGATTACCAGAGTTTTTGGTCTCTTCATTTTGACGGTAACGATTGGAGACTTTTTAGTTAATAGAATATTTATATGTTTACTTTTTGTGGTTGAAGCGCTTTTTTGTTAACTTTTAACTGGAGGTGGCATAAGAATGGGGATAGCGCGATGAATAATAAAATTCCAAAGAGTTATCCCATCCATGCCTTGTTGTTTATTGTTTGTTTCAAATATCTGTTTGTTACAATCAAACCTGTCTGCTACTGTAACAATTTGTGTGTTGACCACTTTGATTGTTTTAGCTAATCTTATTAGATTAACTTTACTCTCTTGATTTGATTGATGCTTATTTGGTGACGAAGCTGATTTGAGTTATTTGGATAGGATACCGGTTTTCCAGAGGAATTTCAGAATTTTGTCACATTCATATCTAGTTTGGTTTTGGTTGAGCTTATTATAACACTTGGTGACTTAAAGTTGACATTCTCAGTCTGTTTTAGTTAGTTTTAATTAAATTTAATTTAACCCGCATATGCGATGACTGAAAACGATTCCCTTTTTGATTCCGAGTTCGAAGAATTTTGGCACAATTGCAGTATTTTAACCAGCTTCATTCCCGCATATGCGAAGACAGTACTTTCAAAGACAGTAAAAGGGGGACCGCAAACTTCCGTAAGCCCGATGAGTTACAACAATCAGCGCCTTGTTAGCGGCTGTTCTTTCGTTCAAAAAATCGCTCTGTTGACATTTTCATCCATTGCTCTCCCTAGAATCATCATCAAAGCACCTTTTGTTGATTTTTGTCCAAATACTGGAGCTGGAATAGAGAAGAAATTGTGGCAGTTCCGTTTGACAACAACGATTGTCGACAGACTATTTAGTGCATGTGAATGAGCAATCCTATTATCTGGCAGCTGTCTTTAACAAGCGAGGACAAGTTATCGCAGTCAACAAATGTGTAAGTAGCCTACTATTGCTTTTCTTTGTGGAAGGAGTCATCGTAAGTTTCTAAAAACCTTTTAGGCATATTTCCGTCAGGCACTTCTTCTTTCCAAGTAGCAGTTGAGCAATGGAAACCCACAAAGCCGAATAAATATTTGAGCTGTTGTTGTTCTTTCGTTTGTTAAAAAAGTTTTTTTTGCACTTGACTTTGACGATGCGCACTTTAAGGGCGCTAGAAGTTAATCTGTAATCAAAACCCTTGAGGCAAAAATTATCCTGGGCCCTTTAGGATCATGAATTGTTTTGGTGAAAAGTATTCTTTTTTTACTTTTCGGTTTAGATGCGCACTTTAAGGGTGTTATAAGTTCATTTCTAAGCAGAACCCTTGAGGCAAAAAAGGATCATGGGCTCATGGTGATCATGAAAAGTTAGGTTTTGCTTAAAATTAATTTTTGTACTTTGCGGTTAAGACGAGTACTTTAAGGGATGGTTGGATCTGGGAAAATACAATTTCTAAGCCAATCTTGTCAAGTCTCTAATGTTCAGGCCAATTGTCATCGTCTAGCACATCTTGAAGTACCTTAAATTGCGGTCACCGGAATTCTGGACCCCCTCCAGCTCCCCCCAGAGCAACCGAATCAGGTCCGGTTCTGTCACTGATATCTCTAGGGATTACGCTTGTTCTTCCCACGAAGTGTCATCCCAATCGCTGTATTTTAAGCTTTTCGTAAAATACCCCCCCCCGACTCCCCCAAATTGATCGGATCCTGTCTGCACTTGAAATGGGACATCTGAGACTTGACTTCTTTCCGAATATCAAGTTTCATTAAGTTCTGATCACCCGTTCAAAAGTTGGATAGCCTAGAGATTCCGGATTCCCCCTCCCTCCACTTCCCCCACGATGGTAAATCGGAGAAGTGACTGTTCTTAAGTGAAAATTGTAAAGTCCCTGAGATGCCTGCCAAGTTTCAACGTTCTAGTACATGTGTAAGCATCTTAAGTCGGGATCAACGGAAATCCGGAACCGTCCCTCTAATTCCCCCACAGTGCTCGGATACGGTCTGGTCTTGTCAACTATATATCTAGGGCTTGTTCTGCCCATCAAGTTTCATTCTGATACGTCCTCTCTGAGAATGTCACACAGTTACTGGTTCCCCCCTCCAACTCCCCCAAAGTCACCGGATCCATTCCGGACTTGAAGTGTGACGTTTGAGTTACGGTGTCTTTCCAAATACCAAGTTTCCCGATTCCCCGTTCAAAAGTTATAAAAACGTCAACATTCCGGAATCCTCCTCCACTTACTCCCCCCACAGTGGTCGGATCGGGAAAGTGACTATTTCCAAGTTAGTTTGGTCGGGTACCTAATACGCCTGCCAAGTTCCATCGTCCTAGCACATGAGTAGTATAGAAAAGGGGGGAGCTACCCCACCCTCACTCCAATTTCAAAACCCCATTTTAACATCAATTTCTTAAAGTTTTAACATACTTTTTACCAAATTATCCCCCTTTTTAAAGATATTTTTATTTTCTTACTTCCAAAATAAAAGCCCTAAGCAATAGTAAATATTACCATTAAAGACATGTAAACTACTACAGTATACAATCAAAATATATTATTAAAAATATCCCCCACTACTACTGAGTAAACAATTCTATATCAACATATTGTTCAGAGTTCTTATTTACGCGCAAAATAGGCTGCAAAACCAGATTTTTCTTTAGAAGCAACTCGCTAGCAATTGCATTATATGTCAGTGGAATAAACAGATCACAGGCTTTGTTATTATGATTAATAACGACAACCAACTTATCACCATATTTTGTCTTAGCAATTCTCATTTTAGCGATGGTATATTTCAATCCTAGAACTAGTTCTTCTTTCCTGATTGTCTCATTGTATTTATTCATTCTGATTATAGACAAGACTTCCTTCATGGACTCCATTTATTAGCGGCTGAATTTCTTTACTAAAAATCCAGAGCTCCTAATTACCGATAGATCGTAACACCTGTGGTGTCACAGACGCCTCCAGCAGATAGCAACAAACAAACACACTCAGCGTAAGAGATTCGCGAATATTTTGTGTCACGCATCTGGCGCAAGGAGACAATTGGAAACAAGTTGAGACTAAGAAGCTCATGCAGAAAGAAGAATGTATTTTTTTTGTTTCTTGCGATAAAAATGATGATTCCCAGGTAGGTATCTAATAACATAGGAATAGCTAAACTACTGCGTAAAAAGCAAATATAACAAACGAGTTCTCAGATGACGAAGCGCATTACAAGAGATGACGTAGGAACCAGACGTCCTTGGAAAAATATGTACAGATTCGAATTGGGTTAGATAATGTAGCGAAGCGTATCATACGAGATGCCATAGGAACCAGACGTCCTTGGAAAAATCTGTACAGATTCGAATTGGGTCAAATAATTGTTGCGAAGCACATCACATGAGATGAAATAGGAACCAAACGTCATTCGAAAATTATGTAAAGGATTTATCGTAGGTGGCGGATCATGTGTGAAAAGTCAAACTTGCGAACCATTCTTTTGAACTATTGATGCGTTCTTGCAATATTTATATCCATTTAAACGCACTTGGTTCATATATTTTTCGCGAGGAAAAAATCGAAAGGTTTTACGCATTTCGGTTTCACGCTGAATAACCTCTTCGATCGTTAAATGTCCACACTTTAACAACGACAACAGTTCAGTATATAAATTATAAGTGGTTCTGTATTCTGATTTTCTATCTGCAATGTTTAAATGTTAGTCAATTATTTTAATAATAACGGCACCCAAACTGAAAGATGCTAAAGGTAGCATAAGAAATGCGCTGAGACCAGCGGCTGAGAAGACGAATTTGGATAAAAGAAGAAAATTGCTAACAGTATTGTAATATTTATAACTTCGTCGATACACGAACAACTTCTTTTCTAATTCTTCCATTTATAATATAACTAAATTGTTTCAAAAATTACTTCTCTAGGTTTGCCTCTAAACTGAATGAAAGCTTCGCGATTCGGAACACAATCGCCATCTCGGAAACTCTACTTGCTCTTTCTTGACCGGTCGGAGAAAATTTAGATAGCGCTTGCTCTGTGAAACGCAAGCACAATCGCCATCTCGGAAACTCTACTGTCTCTTTCGTTGTCGGTCGGAGAAAATCTAGATAGCGTATGCTCCGTGTAATGCATTCAGCATCTCGGAAACTGTGCGGTCATGTTTCTTTATCGCTTGGAGACAATTTAGATTGCGCTTGCTTCGTTAAACGCACATTGAAACCAGTGATTTTCTTTACGGCTGAGAAAACTCGGACGGGAGAAATTCATTAATAAAAATATTCCCCTATTAAATGAAGAATAGTGCAGAGGTTATTCAGCTTTGTAAAAAAGTTATATCAAACAACAAATCGGTTATACGAAGGTTACCGCAATACACTTATAATGAATTGCAGACATATGCGAAAATTAATAAAATCAAAACAGATGGAACTAAGACAAAAATTAAAATAACAATGGTATAATAAACCATCCTTATAAGTATATTTTAATAGCTGAAGAAAAAATTAATATTCAACGCAGAAACGAAAGAATCCATAATAAGAACAGACCATCCGACTACAGACCAGAACCGAGATTATAAATCATTCTGGAAGATGAGATAAAAGAAAATAATATCATCATTACAAAAATAAAACAAGAGAAGAAAAAGATAAAAGAAAAAGATACAAGTGAATTAAAAAGATTTCTAAAAAACAAGAACCTACCAACTCGTGGAAACCGAGAGGAAGTAATAAAAAGCGTTAGAGAATATTATAAAAATAACACTAAAAAGAAGAAAGAAACTATCAACAAAAATAGAGATATCCTAAGAGATCAAATAGAAAGAAGTGATAACAATAGAGAAAAAGTAATCGATTTATCCAATCTCTTTATAAATAAGAAACAAATCAAAGAAGAAACTACCATTCCTAATTATTTATTCGAAACGGAAGAAGAACAGCAGCCTACTATTTCCAGGGAAAAAGAAAATTTGTACTCCGTAAACGTTTTTATTGAAAGCAATGGAAGAGAAAAACATACTCTTGTTGCTTTTGTTTTCGCTGATTTACAACGGAGAATGAATGAAATAAATCAATATAGAGTTCAGTTGTTTGTAACTCGTGTTATATTCTATCGACAGGAGAATGATGAAGAAGTAGTAGTATTTTACAACAGTACTTTTTGGATTTTAAATAAAAATAGCATACTTACTCATAGTCATTTGGATGATAATAACAAGAGACTTAGTTCTTTAAGTAATACCCCTCAATCGGGGCTACAATTTAGTCGGTATGAAGGAATTAATTATATGATGACTCGAATAGAGTCCTACATGGGAGGAACGTTTAAAACACTGCCAGATTTCGTAAAAATTAAAAAGCTTGCCTGAATATTGTTAGTTATTTGTCTAGAGGTATGTCACAAAGTTGTTCGCTCGATTTGGATTATTTATGTATTTATTTTACTCGTCAGCTATGGCGGAAATAAAATAATTGAATTGAATTGAATTGAATATGGAAAATAAGGATCAAAAATGCTTTCTTTGGTGTATCTTAGCACATTTTTACCCAGCTAAAGCTCATGCAGAAAGAACTTCGAAATATAAACAATATGAAAATGAATTTGATTTCAAAGGAATTACTAACTTCCCGATGGATACAATAGACATCCACAAATTTGAAAATAAATACAACATCAAGATTTGCTTATTTCAAATTGACAAAGAGAAAATCATCAGAAGTCATAAACTAAAAAGTACAATCAATGGGAAAACAGCAAAACATGTAATTCATTTATTATATTCGAAAATCATTATGTAGTAGTAAAGGATTTAAGCAAATTAGTCGGTACTCAAATATCTAAAAAGAAAACAAAGACATACCTCTGCACTTTTTGTGGACGACATTTCAAAAAGGTGGAAAAATTTGAAAAACATGAAAGTAAAAAGAAATGTGAAGATCCTGATATTATATTGCCTCCTGAAGGTTCCAGAATAGAATTAAAAAATATTTCGAAACAGATGAAAGTACCTTATTGTATAATAGCAGACTTTGAGTCTTATAACGAAGAATACAATTAGATAAACGGAAAGAAAACAATAAAAGTAGCTGAACAGAAACCTTTTGCGTACGGATTTCAGGTATGCCGTTCTTTTGATACAAACCAGAACAAATACTACGATTATTTCGGTGAAGACGCTGCAGAATATTTTGTTAAAACTGTTACAAAAGTATCCACAGAAATTGCAAACAAATATGAAAACAGGGAGAGAAAACACACTTACACAGATGTAGAAATTGCAGAAAAATGGAACACACTAATGGATAAGACTTGCCATAACTGTAAAACTGAAATCACTGAAAATCCCCACTTTGATCACGATCACATGACTGGAGAAAATAGAGGTTTTGCTCATGCTGAAAGTAATATGAAATACAGAATTCCCAAGCATATCCCTGTAGTGATGCATAACTTACCAAAATATGATTCCCATCTATTTGTGAAAAAGTTGATACCTGATAACGGAATATTTGAAAGTGCAGAAAGTTTCATATCATTCTCGAAATCAATTAGTATTATAAGACAGGATAAGGAAATAAAATATGAAATCAGATTCATAGATTCCATTAGATTCATGGCTTCATCGCTTGACAAGTTATCAGCAAATTTAGCAAAATGCGGTTGCAAAGAATCGTGTAATCATCTGAAGGAGAATTTCAAGTACACATCTAACAGTTTCAAAAACGATGAAGAGTTCAAAGAAATAATTAAAAAAGGGGTTTATCCTTATGAATTCGTAGACAGTTTCAGTAAAATGAATTGTACAAACTTACCACCCATAGAAAGCTTTTATTCCAGGTTAACAGGAAAAGGAATTGACAAAACTGATTATAAAAGAGCGGTGTCAGTATGGAAGAAATTTAATTGTGAAACATTACTTGATTATACCAAGTTGTACTTAAAAAGTGATGTTTTAATATTGTCGGATGTTGTAGAGAACTTCAGAAATGTATGCGGAATTATGACTTGGATCCACTTCATTACTTCTCAGATCCAGGATTAACATGGGATGCTTTCCTAAAGCATTCGAAAGTAGAATTACCGTTATTCTCAAAGGAAGACATGTATACATTCATTGAAAAGGGGATAAGAGGTGGTGTATCTCAATGTATAAAAAGATACGCTAAAGCAAATAATAAATATATGAGTAGATATAATAAGAATAAACCATCCAACTATTTAATGTATTTCGATAAGAATAATTTATACGGGTGGGCGATGTCGCAAAAATTACCAGCGAATGATTTCCAATTCATTTCAGTACCAGATGATTTGAACGAAAGAACCATTTAAAAAATCATATATACTCGGTGATGCAATTACAGAAGGTAGGTGCTATCTATGAGTCAGATTTTGAATACCACAAAGAACTTTTCCACTTACACAAAGATTAACCATTAGCACCAGAACATTTCACTGTTAAACTATGTACTACCTTATTCAATAAAAATAACTATGTAGTGCACCACAGGAACCTAGAATTCTATTTACAAAAAGGTCTGATACTGAAAAAAGTACATAGAATACTAGGATTCACTGAAAGTGCTTACTTAAAAGGATACATAGACCACAACACAGCACTTAGAACTAAAGGTACAAATGATTTTGAAAAAGACTTTTTTAAGCTGATGAATAACGCTTGCTTTGGTAAAACTAAGGAAAATGTAAGGAAACGAGCTGATATGGAAATAATAACCGACGACAAAACAAGAGAAAAAATTAATAAAGAACCCCAACTTTAAATCTGAAATTCTTTTCAGTGAAAACTTTTCTGTGGCAAGAATGTCAAAGGAAAAGATAAAACTAGACAAACCAATGTATATCGGTTTTGCTGTATTGGAACTATCCAAGCTATTGATGTATGAATTCCATTATGATTTTATGAAACCTAAATATGGGGATCAAATTGATTTATGTTATATGGATACTGATTCCTTTATCTATGACATTAGAACCGAGGATTTCCATGAAGATATCAAACAAGATTTGAATAAGAGATTCGATACATCTGATTATGTGAAAGATAATCCATATGGGTTTCCTAATGTAAATAAGAAAGTGATAGGAATGATGAAAGACGAACTAGCAGGACAGGTGATGACAGAGTTTGCTGGACTACGATCAAAAGTATATTTTTATTTAAAGGATGAACAAGACCCTTCAAAAGCTAGCAAAAAACTAAAAGGAATAAAAACGAATATAGTTAAAGATAAAATTACGATTCAAAACTATAAGGATATACTGTTTGGTAAAACCGAAAACCTTTCTGTAACCCAGTATAACTTAAGATCATACAAGCACGATATGTTTCTAGAAGAACAGAATAAAAAAGCGTTAGATCCTAAGGATGATAAAAGGATAGTAACAAGCGATAAAATACACACTTTACCTTTAGGTTATAAACATTAAATTCAAGTACCTACTTAAAAATTTCAAGTACCTACTTAAAATACTTAAGTACTTACTTAAAATACTCGAGTACCTGTTAAAATTCAAGTACCTACTTAAAAAACTCAAGTCCCTACTTAAAAAATTCAAGTACCTACTTAAAAATTTCAAGTATCTACTTAAAATACTCAAATACCTACTTAAAAAATTAAAGTACCTACTTCACAAATTCAAGTACTTACTTAAAAAAAAATCAAGTACCTACTTAAAAAATTCAAGTACCTACTTAAAACATTCAAGTAACTACTTCAAAAACTCAAGTATATAGTTGGTAAATCTTAAATGAAAAATTCTTCCTAAATAAATGAATGAAAAGGCACCAATCAAAGTGTATGATTTTAGCGAAAAAAAATAACTATCAGAACAAGCACGAACTTGCACCTCAGTGGCCATTTAGATCATTAATTTGTGGAAGTTCAGGAACAGGAAAAACCGATTTACTCTTGAATTTAATTTATGAATATATCTGTTTCAACCGAATATACTTGTATGCAAAAGATCTTGAAGAAGATAAATATAAAGACCTTATAAACAATTTGAACACTTTGGAATCAAAGTGTAATACGAATATTTTAATAGAAGTAACGACCTTAATGATATTATCGATGTTGACGACCTAGACCCCAATTATCAAAACTTGATTATCTTTGATGATTTTGTTACTGAAAAAGACCAGAAGAAAAAAAAAGATTTATTCATAAGAGGAAGAAAGAAAAATGCTTCAATTATTTACTTGTCACAGAGTTTTCATAAAACACCAAAAGTGGTAACTTTCTCAACAATTTGACGTAGCAACCAAGGGCTACGGTTTTTTCTTCATAGATTTAAAAACAAAAGATAAAACCCTGCAGTACAGGAAAAACTTTGAAAACTTTACCGGATAATTTGTTTCTATTATAAACGAATAAATTTGGTAGTGTTGGAAAAAAGGTTGGTAACGAATCGAAAGAAAAGATAGTTACTGACGAAAATGTCATTAACCTACAAGATAGACGAATTATTAATTTAGGTGATGCGAAAACAGATAAGGATGCTATTAGCTTAAGATCTATGAATGTCATTTTGAATCAATTTAAAGAACAAATTACCGCAGGACAAGTGGAAACCAATCAATACTTTAGCAAAGATATCAACAGATTAACTGCGGTAGATGATTCTCCTGATAATTCATTGGTAAGGATCAAAGGTAAAGGATTATTTGTAAAACAAACAATTCAAGTTACTGATAAAGAACTTGATGCTGGGAATAAAGTAATCACAAATGTTCAAGACCCTAGAAATAAAAAGGATGTTGTTAATTTAGGAACGGTAATTACATATCTTTTAGATTTTGACAAAAAGCTCTAAAACCAACAAACCCTTAGCAAAAGTATCGAAACAAAGAGTGGTGATCAGCAAGCCCTTAGGAAAAGCATTGACAAAAAGGTTCTTGACCTTAGCAAAAGCATTGACAAAAAGCCCGAAAAACAAGAAAACATCAACAAAAGTATTAGTTCAAATAATTTGGACCAAGATATGCATATCAATAATATAGAAAGAGCAATCGTAAACATTTTAAAACGGCTTCTAGAGCAAAAACCTGTTGATCAAGATTTTGTTTCCAGAATAGAACAAATGATGGCTGGACAGAATGAACGAGAACCAGTAAAGTTACTTTTAAGTAAACGACAAATTGATAAAATTGAAACATGTAAAATGAATAATAAGGGCTGTGATATTGATGTATCATACAAACAAATGAAAGAAGCGATTCAAAAGGGTGGATTACTTCCTTTCCTAATACCGTTAGCAATTACCCTTGGTAAGGCAGCTTTAACAAGCGGTGCTGCTGCTTTGGGTACATTCGCTGGTTAGAAATTGGTGGATAAAATGACCAACACTGGTGGGGCGCTTAAACTTCCTGGAACACAAAAAGTTGTGGGTAATGGGGTACGTGGAAGGCCTAGGAAGGAAACCGATGATGTCAACACAGGTGGTGCGCTTACACTTCCTGGAACACAAAAAGTTGTAGGTCATGGGGTACGTGGAAGGCCTAGGAAGGATACCCAGTCAAAAAAAGGGGACATGAAAAAAGAAGCAAAAGTGAAGTAGGACCTATAACCAATTTTGATATTATGGATGCAGTAGGGGATATACCACATTTTAGAGGTGTTTTCTCTATAGATACGCTATCCAAACATATAAATAACCTAGAATGCGGTGTCATTAATTATGATAAACTAGGAATGCCTGGAACTCACTGGGTAGTGTATTGTAATATACCTAATGGTCCTTATGTAGAATTTTTCGATTCTTTTGGTATTCCTCCAGGAAAAGAAATAATGAAATATCTAAAAACTTCAAAGAAAAAAATAGCTTATGAAAATCTTGCTGTTCAAAATTTAAATAAATTAAACTGTGGATTTCACTGTATTTCCTACATTAAGCGCAAAATGAAGGATTTCAGTTGGTAGCTTTTCGTTTAAGAAAATTGTTTTCTAATAAATGGAGATTTATTGAATGAAATGTAAAAAGAAAACTGATACTGAATCAATGTTTAAGGCAGTGTCACAGAAAAATAATGTTCCAATGCTGAAAGGTAATTGTTTTTTTTGTGGATCGAGGAAAAATCTGTGCTTAAAAAAAACCTTGACGCAGAAAAAGATATTTTAAATACGTATTATTCAAATTATTCAGGTGTTGATGATATTTACAGAAAATTAAAAGAAAATGGCGTGAACGTTTCGAAAGATAAAATAAAAAATTTGTTGTAAAATGAGAATGTGTATACATTACACAAACCTTCCTATCGCAACTTTGAAAGGAGACGAGTCGATGTTCACCATGTTGACGAGCAATGGCAAGCTGATTTTGTTGACCTCCAGAAATATAAAAAAGCGAATGATAAAACAAATTACATCTTGACTGTTATTGATTGCTTTAGTAAATACGCTCGGTGTGTCCCTTTGAAAGATAAAACGGGTGCTGAAATAATAAACGCATTCAGTCATATCTTTAAAGAAAGAATTCCTAAGAAACTACAAACTGATAAAGGTACCGCAACCGTTAGACCTACCATTCCCAATACTTATGAAATTTCTGACTAAAGTAGGGAATTAATTCAAGGAAGATTTTATGAAAAAGAACTTTCAAAATTTATTATGAAATAAAATTACTTGTAAATAAATGGATTCAAGACGCTTGAGTGATATTTTATCGGGTATAGTGAAGAACAGAGAAATTTAGAGCAGAAAGGTTCAAGAATATGAGATGGAGAAAGCAGGATTTCAGGAAATGGCTTCAGAATTTAACGCTCCAGTTGTTATAGCACAAAAAGAAAACAGTGAAGCAATCATTCATAAATTACAGGAGGGTGATAATAATTCCAGAAGACGGTTTCTAAGATTAGGTGAAACATTTAAAACAACTCATCCATACCAGATCACTGCTTCAGAGGTATCGAGTCGAGCGCCAACTCCTGCTTCAGAACCAACTCCCGCTTTAGGACCACCATCCATTAATATGAATAAAGGTATTAATCCAAGTTGTTAAATCAGATTAATTCAAAACATGCATCGCGGGGTGGCAATGATCATTATTTTAAAATACCTATGTATTACATTAGTCATTCTACGGATATAGAGGAGGCTCTGGATCATTTAACAAATATAAGTCAAAGTTATGGCGGGCAAAAAGGTCAAGGTTACTCTAGCTATGATCTAATTATTGAATTCATAAGAGAATATAAGAAGAGGTTAAGCAACATTCAAACTAATTCCCATTTAGTCGAACAACAAGGAACTGGAATAATTATGAATTGTGATGAAATGATTAAAAAAATTTACACTTTGATAGGTAGCAGAGTAAATGGAAATACATCTGATGAGGTGAGGAATGAAGCTAATATTTTGGATTCGTTAATGCGAAATAAATTCAATTTACAATTCAATATATAAAAAATATTTCTAATAAATGGTGTTGTTAAACATTGAAGGTAATGAAAGTATCATTGATATAACATTTAGTCAACCAATCGAATTGAATCGTAATTGGGATTATGAAATAGGTTTGAATCAGTGTACTTTGTGGTATTCGTGGCATAATATAAGTGATAAATTTTGAAATAATACATTTCAATATAGGAAAGATAAAGAGGGGGGATGGATGAATGTTACTATTCCTAATGGGATGTATAACGATGATTGTTTGAATTATTTTTTGTGTCAGTATTTTGATACACCAAAAGATAAATGTCCTATTGTAATTTCATCCAATCCAGCATCTATGAGATTTGTCATACTATTACAAGAAAAATATGTGTTTAGATTTAATAGTGACTTGTGTCAGATTTTAGGCTTGGAGAAGGATAGTGAGATATCTAAGAAAATCAATGAAGGTACAAAGCTTCCGAATATAACATTTTCATTTTTTACCCTAGCTGGTCGTATTTTAATTTAAATAAATAATAAAATAAATAACAAGAAGCGTTGATAAAATTCAAATTCAATGCTCTCTTGTAAATAGTTATATCGTAAACAAAAGTAAATCAGACGTCATTTGGACATTTGTTCCGAATACAGAACCAGGTTGTCAAATTGTTGAGAATCCTAGACAATTAATATATCTTCCTATTAATAAAAAATACTTTATTTACTCCTTGAGAATGACAATTACTGATCAGTTGGGAAGACCTATCGATTTGAATGGTGATAACGTTGGATACGTATTGCATTTAAAAAAAGCTTAAAGGATTATTGAAATAAAATTATTTACCTATAAATGTTGATTAATAATAAGCGATTACTTTATAAAAAGCAGTGTGGAAGTGGAATCGGTAGTATATTCAAAAATATTGGCAATTCCCAGTTATTTCAAACGTCAGCAAAACAAATAAAATATGGAGCTATGTCAATGTATAACAAAATTATTAAACCGAGATTTGAGTTGTTGAAAAACAGAGCAATAGAATACGGGAAAGATCTGATTGGTGTAAACAGGAAAGAATTAATTGGTGTAATTGGAAACAAAAAATCGATGAGGGATCTTATAGGTACAAATAAAAGAATTTTAAATCAAACAAGTCAGGACTTGATCAAAACGTTAATGACTGGAAATGGATTAAAGATTCTGAAATAAGTTTTATTTAATAATTTCTTTCTTATTTAAATGGCAGTAAATAAAGTTATCAGTCCGCAATGGAACATTTTTGATAAGCCGCTTGTTGATGATACAGTGGTCAAATATGAATTTAAAGAAATTCGAGCAACAGATGTGAATGTATCTAATAAATCAGAGTTTTAATTTGTAACAAAGAAGTTAGATTCCTGGTTCTATCCAAGTGAAAGCTATCTTGAAGTGGGTGTAAGAATAGTTAAAGAGAATGGAACTAACATCGATGCAACCGATGCCTCTACGTTAACTAATAATGGAATTAATTTATTTAGTACCGCTGAGTATGTAATAAACGATGCACCTGTTGAAAAAATTAATCATGTTGGTATTGCAACTATCGTTACAAAGTTGATTGAATATTCCGATGATTATTCTAGAAGTGCAGCTAGAAATCATTTCTGGTATAAGGCTTATAATCAGGGAACAGATACCAACCCTATAAGTAGTTCATTTACCGTACCTACAGGTAGAGCACTAACAGCAGGAAATGTAGTTGTCAGTTCTAAACACAATGGAAATTATAATAAAGGGTTTGAAAAGAGATACAACAGAACTAAAAACAGCACATTAGTAAATATGTATTTACCATTATCAGAGTTGTTCGGATTCTTGAAAGGAAACAAACGATTTTTTAGAGGTGCATCGCATAGAATTTGTCTAAGACGAAATGATGATAATAACATGATTGTAAGAAATGGGGATACTAATTGTAAAGTAGTCATTGAGTATTTATCCTGGAAAATTCCTGTCGTAGCTCCTAGTATTGAAATGATGAGTGAATTGGAAAAAGGTTTGGTTAAGGATGAAAAGTATAATTTGATGTGGGAAGCTTGTAATACTTATAAAAGTGATGTTAGTCAGAATAAGGAACACACCTGGAAAGTTGTGTCTGAGAGAAATAGTCCTATGAAAATCGTTGTGATGTTACAGAAAAATGAAAAGCATAACAACCAAAAAAAGAATAATATGGTATTTGATCATATGAATTTGACGGATATAGAGGTTAGAATAAACGGGGATAAATATCCAGAAGAACCTCTGAAATGCGACTTTAGTGATGAGAAATGCACGTACTCTAATCTGTACAAACAGATACATACATATGGGCTATAAACATTTAGCGTTTTATACTGGTAGTGTAGTCAATATCGAAGAATTTAAAGAAGCATATCCACTGTTCTGTTTCGACGTTTCCAAACATGAGTCAAATATTTATAATGGAACAACTGCTGATATTGAAATAAGTTTAACATTAAAAGATAATCAACCCGTACCATATAATGTTTACTGTGTTATATATTATGAAAGAAAAGCTACATTAGATATTATTAACAAAAATATATATGTGAGTTTGTGAGTTTGGATTTTTATTAGAGAAATTCAGCCGCTAATAAATGGAGTCCATGAAGGAAGTCTTGTCTACAATCAGAATGAATAAATACAATGAGACAATCAGGAAAGAAGAACTAGTTCTAGGGTTGAAATATACCATCTTTAAAATGAGAATTGCTAAGACAAAATATGGTGATAAGTTGGTTGTCATTATTAATCATAATAACAAAGCCTGTGATTTGTTTATTCCACAGAGATATAATGAAATTGCTAGCGAGTTGATTCGAAAGAAAAATCTTATTTTGCAGCCTATTTTGAGGGTGAATAAGAACTCTGAATAATATGTTGATATAGAACTGTTTACTCATTAGTAGTGGGGGATATTTTTAATAATATGTTTTGATTGTATATTATAGTAGTTTATATGTCTTTAAAGCACAACTCTTACTATAAATAATATTTTCCCTATGAAATGGACCAGAAAAAAACATTTTAGAAAATACCATTACTTTCCATCTGAAATTAGCGATTTTCTTGTTAGGGCCTGTCGACTATGTCCAGCCTTCCTGCTCTCAGACGCGGCGGCTGGGCGCAAAACATTTGAAATCTGATCGCGCCGTGGTTCAAAATTGTGAAAACTAAGCAAATAAAAGAAGTAATAAACAAAAGCTTCTCAGATCCTTATGTGTGAAAGAGTTGTCAGCAAACGTTGATGATCCCGGCAAACGTTTCGTTGTGTGACGGGCAAAAAGTCGACAAGGCCAAAAAAGCGCTAAAATTTCGTAGGCACAAAACGAAACAATGGAGAAAGGTGGGGATTTTAGAAGCTTATAATTCTGTATGGGAGCTAGATATATTAAAAAAAGCAGAAGAAGCAAGAGGGGTCCTTTAATGGTAATATTTCCTATTGCTTAGGGCCTTTATTTTGGAAGTAAGAAAATAAAAATATCTTTAAAAAGGGGGATAATTTGGTAAAAAGTATGTTAAAACTTTAAGAAATTGATGTTAAAATGGGGTTTTGAAATTGGGGTGAGGGTGGGGTAGCTCCCCCCTTTTGTATACTACTCACATGTGTAAGCATCTAAAGTCGGGATCACCGGAATTCAGGAACCCTCCCTTCAACTCCCCCCATAGTGTTCGGATCCGGTCCAGTCTTGTCAACTATGTATCTAGGGCTTGTGCTTGTTCATCCCATCAAGTTTTATTCCGATACGTCCACTCTGAAAATGTAAAACAATTTCTGGTTCTCCCCTCCAACTCCCCTCAAAGTCACCGTAGCCATTACGGACTTGAAGTGTGGCGTTTGAGTTACGGTGTCTTTCCCTATTCAAAAGTTATAAATACGTCAACATTCCGGAATCCCCCTCCACCAAGTCCCCCCACAGTGGTCGGATCGGGGAAGTGACTATTTCCAAGTTAGTTTTGTCGGGAACCTAATACGTCTGCAAAGTTCCATCGTCCTAGCACATGTGTACGCATCTTAAGTCGGGATCACCGGAATTCAGGAACCCTCCCTCCAACTCCCTCCACAGTGTTCGGGTCCAGTCCAGTCTTGTCAAATATGTATCTTGGACTTATGCTTGTTCTTCCCACCGAGTTTCATCCCGATCCGTCCAGTCTGAACATGTAACACGATTTCCGGTTCCCCCCTCCAATTCCCCCCAAAATCACCGGATCCATTCCGGACTTGAAACGAGGCTTTCCAAATATCAAGTTTTATTAAGATCCGATTCCCCGTTCAAAAGTTATAAATACGTCAATATTCCGGATTCCCTCTCCCTCCACTCCCCCCACGGTGGTCGGATCGGGGAAGTGACTATTTCCAAGTTAGTTTGGTCGGATCCCTAATATGCCTGCCAAGTTTCATCGTCCTGGCACTTTTGGAAGTACCCCAACTCGAGATATGTGGCCTGACAGACCGACCGACCGACCGACCGACCGAAAAGTAAACAAGAGCTGTAAGCTCAAATGGCACTTGCAAGGCTTACTAAAAGGATGAAAGTAGGAATGTGCCAATTCGTGGGTTTGTTGTGATCATTTGTAAGCAAAACCCTTGACATAAGAATGACGATGGACCATTGAAAATCGCGAGAATGTATCCTTTATTAAAAAAAGTTTATTTTGTTTTCACTTGGCTGTGATGATGCACACTTCAAGAGCACTAGCAATTCATCTTTAATCAAAACCTTTGAGGCAAAAGTGATCCTGGGGCCTTCAGGATTCTGAATATATATGGTTTGGTGAAAAGTATTTTTTTTTACTTTTCGGTTAAGATGCCCACTTTGAGGGTGCTAGAAATTCATTTCTAATTAAAATCCTTGAGGCAAAAATTATCATGGGCTCATGGGGCTCATGAAAATGTAGGTTTTGCTTAAAAGTGTTTTTTTGTACTTTGTGGTTAAGATGAGTACTTTAAGGGATGGTCGGATCTGGAAGTGACAGTTTCTAAGCAAATCTTGTCAAGTCTCTAATGTTCAAGCCAAGTTTCATCGTCCTAGCACATCTTGAAGTACCTTAAATTGCGATCGCCGGAATGGACTCCCCGAAAACTCAAACCAGAGTGACCGAATCCGGTACGGTTCTGCCACTGATGTATCTAGGGCTTACGCTTGTTCTTCCTACCAAGTGTCATCCTAATCGCTATATTCTAAGCGTGTCACAGAATTTATCCCCCATCCCCCCGACTCCCCACATTGATCGGATCCTGTCCGCATTTGAAATGGGACATCTGAGACATGAGTTCTTTACGAATATCAAGTTTCATTAAGATCCGATCACCCGTTCAAATGTTGGACATAGCTCAAGATTCAGGATTCCCCCTTCTTCCACTCCCCCCACGATAGTCAAATCGGAGAAAGGACTGCTCTTAAGTTAAAATTGTAAAGTCCCTGATATGCCAGCCAAGTTTCATCGTCCTAGCACATGTGTAAGCATCTTAAGTCGGGATCACCGGAATGGCGGAACCCCTACTCAAACTCCCCCCACAGTACTCGGATCCGGTCCGGTCTTGTCAACTATGTATCTAGTGCTTGTGCTCGTTCTTCCCACCAAGTTTCATCCCGATCCGTCCACTCTGACACTCTGAACATGTCACACGATTTCCGGTTCTCCCCTCCAACTCCTCCCAAAGTCACCGGATACATTTCGGACTTAATGTGAGACATCTCGCTAAACCGCTAGGTGGCAGAGGTGAAATACAGTGTTTCCCGGGAAAACAAATAATATTGTTTTACTTTCTGAAAAACCTTACGAGGGGGGCCCGTGACCGATGAACCGAAAACGGTGAGTCACCTCTTCGATTGTGAATAGCTCAATCTGCTTATGTAATATTTGACAATTGATTATCTTATATTTCAATTTGGAAGAAATAGTGGGGCCACCTATGCACACGCTTTT
Organism: Branchinecta lindahli; assembly: GCA_023053555.1. NCBI lineage: Eukaryota > Metazoa > Arthropoda > Branchiopoda > Anostraca > Branchinectidae > Branchinecta > Branchinecta lindahli. The sequence continues at coordinate 31,381,983 of JAKZAO010000010.1, forward strand.
CTCGCATCAAGTGAGTTTTAGATTGGAATGAAATGAAATGAAATAAGAGATGACGCAGTGATTGCATAGACAATAACAAGTAAATTAGTGCTTTTTCTGGTAAAAAAAATCTGCCTTGATATTTCTTTTTCTGGTAAACAAGATATGCCGTGATGTTTTTAATTGCAGACGAGCACAAGAAGGATAGCTCGGTGGAACGGCCCCCCTTCCATGCTTGCTACCTGTTTCTATGCCAATCCAACGCAATGGACCTGAAACCTGCAAGAAGATCAGCAGCTATCAATGCAATGAAAAATTGCGACTCGGACAAACGTTAAAAGAGAAAGACGCTTGACACTGCCGAAACAGCTATGTGGTTTGTGTGACGGTGTCGTTTCATCCAAAGCGCTGCCGTGCAGCAACTGTAACAAATGGCTGCACCCGTAATGCTTCGGTATGAAGTGGGAACAGTGGACCTTTACTTGGGAGTGTTCAGTTTGCGTGAAGAAAGTCACAAACAAATACAACGATGAAAACGTCGTAATTGCTGGAACTACGACAAACCTGATACTTGAACCTATTACTTATGTGACTCCTAACAAATCAGCATGTGGAAACAAAAACTCTTTCTCGTCATCAGATATCAATCCAGTCCATCGTCCCGCAGTATTTAATCCTGAGGTAGGACCAATCCTGCCATCTAATGTCCAAGCCAAATCTCTTTCTAAGCCAGTATGTACCCCGCTGTTTTCGAGATTTAATTTACCAACGCCATCTAGTGAGCAAGTTTTTCGGATTGGCCGACTGATGTAACGAATCCTAGATGGCGTGGACGAAACTATGACAGCCAAATCGAAGAAATCGCCATAAAAGACATCCACGATCCATATTCAAAATCTATGGGTTCAACTCCCAAAAAGTCATCGGCCCTATCTTCTTCCCAGAACCAGTCATTATCGGCGACCCGTCAGCTGAACACAGCAATCGTGGAGAACAGCCAAGAAGACGAGTTATCATTGTTTGATTACGAAAAATCGAGCTCGCTGTCCTGGGATAAGGCTGGAACTACTCCTTTTTGGGATCCGAAAACGTAAGTGGCGGGATACTTATGACATCGCAAAAGTTTTCCGTCTATCCGTCTGTCTGTCTGTCTGTAAGCACGATAACTCTCGAAGGGCTTGAGATATTTTGATGAAACTTTGCGGGAGGATTGTTTGGGTCAAAGTACAGGTCAAGTTCGAAGATTGGCTCTGTAGCCCTATATTTGAGGGCGGGAGAGGGGTTTCAATTTAAGGGGCAACAAAAATAATTTTTGAAAGCTATTTAAATAGTTGATTTAGATGTAAGGAGACACGCTGAATCCGAATATGAAAGTTATTTTTTCGCCGGACAAGTAGTTCGCCCGGAATCCGGCGAAAACCGGAAAAAATTTTAAAAGCAAAATTTGTATTTTAAGTTGATTAGATGTTCGATTTAGAGGTAAGAAGACATGCTGAACAGGATGGTGAAAACCATTTTCTTGCCGGACAAGTCGTTAGCCCGGAATCTAGCCGAAACCGGACAATTTGTTAAAAGCAAAAGTTTTACTTGAAGTTGATTAGATGTTCGATTTAGGGGTAAGAAGACATGCTGAACACGATAGTGAAACCATTTTCTCTCCGGACAAGTAGTTCGCTCGGAATCGCGACGAAACCGAAAAATTTGTTAGAAGTAAAAATTTGTATTTGAAGTTGATTAGATGACAGATTTAAGGCTAAGAAGAGACGCTGAATCTGTATATGACAATTATTTTTTACCCGGACATATAGCTCGTCCGGAATCCGGTTGAAACCGGATTTTTTTTGTAAGTTAAACTTTTATTTGAAGTTGATTAGATGTTCTTTATAGGGATAAGGAGATGCGCTGAATTCGTTTCTGAACTATCTTTTCTTGGTTGGACAAGTAGTTCGCTTGGAATTCGGCCGAAACTGGAAATTTGGCAGAAGTAAAGCAGGAATTTTCGATCAGTATCGTCAAAATAGATATGGCTTGTACAGGTAAATCTGAACTTGATTTTCTCAGATGATTAGCATGGCGAAGACTGGATCTGGCGTAGACAAGACCTAGTTGTTTGGATCAAATATTTAATTTTTGGTATCCCATCGAAAACTTTGGTCTTGTTCAAGAGTGCATGCATCAACCAAGTCCACAATATCAGGATCTGCCAATAGGAACGTCGAGGATCTCGAATTATCCTTGAATCAAGCTATGATGAATGCCCTCGATGCTAAAATACAAGAACAGCGGAATCACATCATTGATTTGAACTCAACAATTAGCACTCTTTTAAAAATAACCAGCTCCTGCAAATGTAAAGAGAGAAAAAACACCGAAAACCGAGGCACACAGACTGACGAAGGCTCATTAAAATCGTGAGAAAAATTATCCGGCTAAATTATGAGGGTAACAGTGTGGACATCAGGTGGAGAACAACTCAGGAAAAGCCAGTCAATGTTGCTGATATCTCAGTTGACAGCAAGAATGAGATTGACGGATACAGCTCTATAGAAAGAGAAATACTTCGAGTACCCACCTCGACTTCTATTCCATCTTCACCGACCAAGGATATGAGGATTCTACCTACCCCGAAAAAAAGTTTGTCTTGGTGGGAAAGATTCTCGAGCTGCCTGCTACTTTTTCGATGAAGGACACTGTAGAAATGGTTCCTTCACAATCCTCACAGGTTATTTCACAATCCTCACAGGTTACACGTATGTCCAGACCACGCGGTGACCGGTTGTTCCGATTCCGAAAACAAAAAATGTGTTCTGCTGCATCCCGTGAAATGCCAAAACAGCTTAAAGGGGAAGTGCAACAAAGGACACAGTTGTAAGTTTTATCATGTCTCGAATGAAGCCTCGAAGGCCCAAGCAACTGTGAGAAATACTGATCTGTGTGTAGAGTATTGCCGATACTTAAACCGCGGCTACTGTCGCAATGAGGACAGTTGTCACTTCACCCATTCTACGGATCCAAATAAAACAAGTCTTGTTCCAAAAAACTGCTGGAGCCCAACTGTTCATCCGCGCGGAAAAAACATGCAGCAGGTCACAAGAGTATTTTACAAGTCTGGCTACAGGCCCACAGGAATACGCCACCAACCAGACAATCCAAAAACCCAGAAACAGTCACAGCTTCTATTTTTTTTTCCCCAATCGGAACAACCCTCTTGGACCAGGGCCTTCAAGGAACCCAGACCACCACACCAGCAAAAACTAGTGTCCCGGGCAGCGGAAGCCACAACTGTAGTTTCTAGGAGTCAACAAATACGCCCCTCTTCTGTGTCTGAATTTCGAAGCTTAGAACACAAAACTGTAAAATTTGTACTTTCTAAAACGCATTACCCAAGATTTCTGCTTGCTAATGTTCGTTCTATATCAAACAAGGTCGAAGAATTGAATGAGGTGCTCTCATACCACAAGATTGACATAGCTTGCGTGACCGAAACATGGATTTCTGACAGTGCCGCACTCCAATTTGACCCGTACGACTGCTTTATTTTGCCTAGGAAAGATTCTAACGGAAGACCCGTGGCACATGGTGGTGGTGTTGGAATTTATGCAGAAAGTCTTTTGCACATTCTTGAGCCCCCCCCTCACCAAAGAACCTACACTGGAAGTAATATGGCTGTGGACGAGAACGAAACAGCTTCCTGCCAAGACCTCATCAGTTATAATCGGAGTAATGTATTATCCACCTAGAGGTCTGTTTCGGAAACAACTAATCAGGCCCGTATCCAGGAATTTATTTCGGGGGGGGGTTTGCCCACGGAATTTATTTCGGGGGGGGGTTTTGCCCACGGGTTGGACCAAAAAGTACAAAAAAGACATAGATTAGAGGTTAAAGTCTACAAAAAACTATTACTTTTGTGGGTTTCGGGGGGGGGGGTTCGAACCCCCTAATACGGCCTAATACGGCCCCCTGGATACGGCCTTGCAACTAATGCAGTACTTGGAAAACTGCACAGACTTTTCAGGAGCAAGTACCCGTTCGCGGATATAGTAATTGCAGGCGACTTTAATGACATCGTTCCTCAGTGGGTAGAGAGAAGTCTGTCCCTGTCACAGGTAGTAAAACGCCTACACGAGAAACGAAAACTCTTTATCTTATATTTACATAATGACCGAGTGAGTATTCAGAGCCGTATACCATCCCTTTTTTGGGTATGAGTGACCATCTTACTGTAATTTGGGAGCCAAAACTCCACTGTCCCATACCTTCACCGAAAACCTTGACATACCAACCCATTCGACCCGAATTTGTCCGAAACTTCAAAGCAGTTCTGACCCAGATTGATTGGACACGTCTATACCACAGTGAAGATCCTGATTTCTTGGCTGAGTTCTTCTGTGCTCAGGTTAATGGCCTCTTCCATGAACTTTTTCCTGAAAAGACTATTAGTGTCAGAGCTAACACAAAACCTTGGGTCACTGATGGGACCGGAAACTCTACGGCAAGTTTGAGATCCAGACTCTACTTAAGACTGACCCGAAGAAGTTTTTCTCACACGTTAAGAAAATGCTGGGAAAAGACAATCGACATCACGAATTCTACAAAGAGAATGGTGATTCACTCACAGCTGACGAAAACAATCATTATTTCGCTGAAATATGTCGGAAGCACCCTGGACTCTCTGCGATCCCTGCATTACCTGACGTCACTGACATACCTATCATTGAGTTTCATCAAGTATTTGAAGCTCTCTCCGACCTGAACAGTAACAAATCCTCGTTCCCCGGGGAGATTCCAGTCCATATCATCATAGATTCCGCTGCTGAACTTGCCGTCCGTCTAACGGCAGTATTTAACCAGTCCTTGGTCTCCGGACGGTACCCTCGTTATTCTAAAAGAGCAGTCATTACGCCAATACCAAAAAAACAAAATCCTAAGGGTCTTGATGACCGAAGGCCAATATCGAAGACACGTTTTCCAAAATTTTCCAAAGTCTTTGAAGGATTTCTTTTCAAATGGCTATATGACGACATTAAAAACAACCTTGACCCGATGCAATATGGATTCAGACCTGGCTGCAGTACAGTTCACTATCTGGTCAAGCTCATACACGTAATAGCCACAACACCTCGAAAATGAAAGTGCCTATGTAGACTGCCTCGTCACAGACTTTGTCAAAGCCTTTGATTCACTCTGCCACAGTGAAGTAACAATCCGAGCAAATTTGATGGGAGCAAGAGACATTCTTGTGAGAATGTCGGCCAGCTTCCTCTTGGATAGTACCCAGTGCGTTCAACTGGCAGTTGGCAGTATTTCAGGGCTTGGAGAAAATAACGTCTGGAGCACCACAGGGGACCAGGTTAGTCCCACTTGCCTTCCAAATTGTGGTTAATACACTGATGACGAACCTGAAAAACAGATTCAAATTTGCTGACGACATGTCGCTTCCAACATCCCGTACTCTTAACTCCAGATGTGAATCCAAAACATTCTCAATGAGATACTTGATGACCTGGTGGCACAGACCAACAACCTGAAGCTCGAACTAAATCTGAAAAAAAGTTCAGTACTCAGAATCTGCTTTCTAAAAAAGGAAACACCAACGATTGAATCAACAGCGTTACAACATGTCAAAAGTGCAAAAGTTCTTGGCGTGACTATTGAAAATGATTTGAAGCGGAAAATCACGTGAACTCCATCTGTCAAAAAGCTAACGGTGCCATATCTCTATTTTCAAACCTTAAACGATTTGGTTTTTGTACAAAGGTGCTATTACAGTGCTACCTACTTTTTGTTCGACCACTTACCGAATACGCCTGTCGAGTTTGGCACCCTGGTCTAACCCAGAATCAGTCCTCGAGTATCGAGAAAATTCAAAAGTGTGGTCTCCGAATCATCCTTGGAGACAAATACTTAGACTATGACTCGGCACTGGCGAAGCTAAGCCTAACATCCCTTGCGGATAGAAGACATGAACTAGTCATGAAATTTGGTCTCCAATGCCTTGAATCCGACCAACAGCGCACCATTCTACCAAAGTTCAAATCGGGGAAGTGACTATTTCCAAGTTATTTTGGTCCCTAATATGCCTGCCAAGTTTCATCGTTCTAGCACATGTGTAAGCATCTCAAGTCGAGATCACCGGAATTCCGGAACCCTCCCTCCAACTCTCCCCACAATGCTGGGATGCGGTCCGGTCTTATCAACTATGTATCTAGGCCTTGCCCTTGTTCTTCCCACCAAGTTTCATCCCGATCCATCCACTCTGAACATGTCACACGATTTCCAATCCCCCCTGCAACTCCCCCCAAAGTCACCGGATCCATTCAAGTGTAACTTCTGAGACACTAGTTCTTTCAAAATATCAAGTTTCATTAACATGCGATCCCCCGTTCAAAAGTTATAAATAAATAAATATTAAGGATTCCCCCTCCCTCCACTCCCCCAACGGTGGTCTGATCGGGGAAATGACTATTTCCAAGTTAGTTTGGTCGGGACCCTAATACGCCTGCCAAGTTTCATCGTCCTAGCACTTCTGGAAGTACCCTAACTCGAGAACAGTGGCCTGACAGATCGACCGACCGACAGACCGACCGAAAAGTGATCGGTATATGGCACTTGAGCGAAGCTGCAAGTGCCATAAAAATGAACTAGCTTGCCTACTTTAACATGCGCTTGAATTGTTGCCTAGGACACAGCTTCTTCTTGGAAAGATAGCAGCACTGCAAGTAGGGTGCAGTAAACATTCTGTCAAATTAATCCCCCTACAATCACCTTCTTCGTACCTACTAAAGTCCTTTTTATTACCCATGTGAAGATGCTCGAGTGTTTGTTGGGGTGTTAATTGTGATCATATGCTTACGTACCTTTATTCCATAAAGGGGCAGTCTTGTAAAACAAGACCAAAGGTTTCGATGGGATCCCAAAAATGTAACATTTGATTCAAACAATTCGGTCATGTCTTCGTCATTCAGTAATCGTCAGATTCCTTGAAGATGTTTACTGTTAAAATAAAGTTAAAAAAATAGATTCAACATGTCTCCTTGCCCCGATACCGAATCTCTAATTGATTTCAGAAACAACTTTGAGCTTAAACCAAATTTCCAGTTTCGACCGAATTCATGATGAACCATTTGTCCAGCAAGAAAACTAATTTCAGATGTGGATTCAGCGGACCTCCTTACCTCCTCAATGAAGATCTTATTTGCTTATAAAACATACATGTTTTTACCCTAGATTCGAAACCCCTCCTCTGCCTCTAAAGATAGAACTGAAGGACCAATCTACGAACTGGACCTATACATTACCAGTGAATCCTCACTGAACAACATCCTCGCTTGAGCAACATATTTTCTCGTTGGAATATATATATCAACCCCTTCGGCCTTCGATTACACTAGATCTCTCCGACGTCCACAGAATCAACAAAGCGTTACATCATCCACGCGAAGAGCTATACTGGTTTGAGAATAAAGGGTTGGGACTGCTAGAACTGAAAATTGGTCGACAAATTTAGTGTCCGGCTTTCGCCGGATTCTGGGTAAACTAGTAGTCCAGCGAGAAAATACCTTTCATGTTCGGATTTAGCATGTCTCCTTACCCCTAAATCAACTATTCCAATACCTAATCAATCTCAAACACAAATTTTCCTTATAACAAATTTTCCGGTTTAGGCCGGATTCCGGACAAACTATATGTCCGGCTAAAAAATAATTGTCATATACAGATTTAGCATCTGTTCTTGCCCCTAAATCAGTCATCTAATCATCTACAAACACAACTTTTTCTTTCAAGAAATTTTCCGGTTAGGCCAGATTCCGAGCGAACAAGTTGTCCGGTTAGAAAATACTTTTCACATAAGTATTCAGCATGTCTTCTTACCCGTGAATCGAACATCTAATTAAATTCAAACAAAACTTTTACTTTAACAACCTTTCTGGTTTTTGCCGGATTCCGGACGAACTACTTGTCCGACGAGAAAATGGTTTTCACCATCCTGTTCAAAATGTCTTCTTACCCCATAATCGACTATTATATTAGCTGTTTAAAAAAAATTTTGCTTGCCCCTTAATTTGACCCCCCTCCCCCACCCTTAAACATAGGGCTACAGAGCCCATCTATGAACTTGACCATAATCTTGACCCGAAGAATCCTCACACCAAGTTTTATCAAAATTTCTCATTGCCTTCGAGAGTTATTGTGCTCACAGACGGACGGACGGAGTTTTTAGCAATATGTTTGACGATACTGTATATTTAAGTTCATTTTAAAGAGGCTAGAGTTCAAATTCACTAGTAATCGGTTAAATAAATAAGAATAAATAGGATTAGGTTCTTTAGTGTAAATAGGAATGACTCGTCCTTTACTTTTAGTTTTTATGGCACTTGCCTTCCGGCCAAGTGCCATATAGCGATCACTTTTCCGTCTGTCGGTTAGTTTGGTGTTTGCGAGTTAGGGTACTTCTAGATGCGGTTGGAGGATGAAACTTGGCAGGTATACTAGGGACCCGACCAAACTAACTTGGAAATAGTCACTTTCTCGATCGGACCTTCGTGGGGAGAGGGGGCAGCTGAAATCCCGAATTTAGTGGCATGCATAACTTTCGAACGGGTTATCGGATCTTAATGAAACTTGTTGTTTGGAAAGACCTAGTTTCTCAGATGTCCCATTACAAGTCCTGACCGGATCCGTTGAATGTGGGGGGAGTCAGAGGGAGGAACCGGAAATCATGACACATGCTTGGAGCGGAGCAATCGGGATGAAACTTGGATGGAGGAAGAAGCAAAATACCTAGGGACATGATTAACAGAACTGCACTGGATTTGGGCACTGTGGGGGAGTCTGAGTGGGTTTCGGAATTCCACTGTTACAGAGTTTAAGGTACTTCCAGGTGAGCTGGGACGATGAAACTTGGCAGGCACATCAGGGATCCAACCAGATTGACTTGAAAATAGTCAGTTCCGTGATGCAACCGTACTGGGGGGAGTAGAAAGAGGGCGAATCCTGAATCTTAAATTAAATATAACTTTCAAACCGGTGATCGGATCTTTATGAACCTTGATATTAGGAAAAACCTCAAGTCTCGGATGTTCTATTTCAAGTCAGTACCTAAGGTTAAGGTTAAGGTACAATTTTATTGACAACTTTAGTATAACTGCAATAGCATAAAAGCGACAAACATGCCAGTGGCATACAAAAGACCTGATCCGATGAATGTGGGAGGGGAGAACTCAAAATCGTGTGGCATGCTCAGAGTGGAGTGATGGAGATGTATCATGGTGGGTTGAACAAGCACAAGCCCTAGATACATCGGTGACTGAGAACCGGACCGGATTTTGGCACCGGGGAGTTGGAGGTCCGGAATTTCGGTAATCGGAATTAAGGTACTTCCGAATGTGCTAGTAGGATGAAACAGAAACATTAAAAAATTGACAAGATTGGCTTAGAAATTGTCACTTAACAGGTCCGACCATCTCTTAAAGTACTGATCTTAACCAGCTCGTGTAAACTACACTTTCAACCACAATTAACATTTTCGTAATTGCCATGAGCCTATTATCATGTTTCCCGAAAGGCTTTGTCTTGGAAATTAATTTCTGGGTCCATTAAAGTACGGATACGCAAAAAAAAACTTTTAACCAAACAATACATTTCATGATCGCCGAAGGCCCTTGATGTTTGTGCCACAAGGGTTTTGCTTAAAATAAATTTCTAGCACGCTTAAAATGCGCATCTTAACCGAAAAGTGAAAAATATTAGTTTTATCTAAAAGATTTTGCTTAAAGATGAATTTCCGGTGCCCTAAAGTGTACATCATCACAGCTAAGTGCAAAAATAAAATAAGGTTTACCAAACAATACAGTACCCAGCCTTGCAAGGGTCATAATATAATATTATGGGTCGAAGATGTGAAGCTGTTTACAAGGTCTGCTTTTATTTTCGCCTGTTATATCCTCTGTTCTAGGCGAATAAAACTACCTAGAAAAACATACAGGGAAAATACTAAATGTTTTGGGGCAGGTATGGTCTTCTCAGGGCAAAATGGTAAACAAAAATCATTTCAGATCTATTTTGGCTGGTTAAAAATGAAAGTAAACAGCTGAAACCATAAAATCTCATTTTTTGATATTTTGATGAAAAATAAAACCAACAAACTTTCGCGATTGCCAACTTGCCTCGAATTCAGTCTGGGGAATAATTTCTTTACTTAATTCATCACAAAAACAGTTGTTGAAACTGAGTGGCAACCATGGTTTGAGCAAGTAAAGTACAAATAATATTCTAACACTGTGTATTTCAGGTTTAGCTGCATTTACCTTAGAACCCTTTATTGGTCTTCGGAGGTCCAGTTTTTGGTTCAAAAAGTTACATCCCTATTTGCAAGCCTCTAAACATGTGGCAGCTCTAATGTTACTACAAATCGCCAGTTACCTTGGGATCTGTGAACTAATACTGGGAAGAGTAACTAAAAAGCATTGTTTATTGAAAAATTCAAATGATGTTGTATTTTCTAGGAATGCCTGTCTGCATGGCTCAGCATTGTGTGCCTCAGAGCAAAGGTTGTGGAGCAAGCAAGCGACTTTTTCTGTTTACCCATCAAGGACAAGGAGAAGCTGAAGGTATGGCTACAAAGTCTCGGTCTCGATGTAAACCACAAGGCTTCGTAGTCTCATCGAGTTTGCTGGGACCACTTTCAAAGAGAGTCATTTATGGGTCTGAAAAATCCACAAACTTCAAGGCTTTGCCAGGACACTGTTCCTGTGAGGAGGCTTCCGCCAGTGATAAGAGTAATCCGTGTTCCTGGACCATGTTGCCAAAAGAGGGGATGACATGGGAGAAGCCGGCCAAACCCCTTATTCAGAAGAAACCTCAGAACAGACTGCCTCTACTAACACACAGACTGACAGAACAGTTGTCAGCATTCCTCCAAGTCCTTATAGTGACAAGGACATGGTCTTCGAAGCAGTTGATATAGAATTGACCTCCAATACCTCCCCCAAGTCTCTGTCATGATTACTGCAACGGTCAATTGTTGAGGATGATCCACCTGTACCCGAAGAGACTCCCATTGGCATACAGCCATTATATTTTGTGTTGGATTGCTTTCATCCACTATTCTTAAATCTCCGGGACAGGCTGCTTCTCCTTCTGAAATCACACCCCGTACTTCCAAAGGGCTTAGAAAACAATCCCCGTCAAAATCAGCCCATAGAAAAGTTGAAGCTATACGGGTTAATGACTCAGCCGGAGATGTCGAAGTAGCTGCGACACTTTCACGGACCAAATCAGTTTCTACTATAGCATATACCGAAGTACTGCGAAAGTACGCAAGCTCACGTCACCGTTTGGTAAGCCTGGCGACGATAGCGAAACTTGCCAAATATTCTCAAGCCACGCCGAAGACGATCTGCAGCTAACCTGACTCCGCCTAAACAGCACTTAAAGGTCAAGATTCCGACGCTAAAACGCTTGAAGAGGTCATTGCGAAAAAAAGCAAACTGCAAATTTCTCAAGATTGGCCGTGCAACGTCTTAACTGTTGGCGAAGCAAAGAAGTGAAATTCTGCCAGGATTGACGAGGGAAATAGTAGCTAATCAAATCCAAAACAACTGAAAAAACGTGGATTTAGATACAGTGAGCTTGAGAGAGAAGCAGCGTTGTCGATGAAGCTTGGGTCTGCTGCCGGTTACAGAATCTTCAGGCAGTTGATGCCGAATCTGCACACGAGCGGGCTATCCGGATGTGGCTGGCTGAACTGGCCCAGGCTTCCATGATGAAATTTGCTGTACTTTCACAAAAAGTTTAGTGCCATGGCTTATCCAGCAAACTTGGTTACCCTAACCTTTGACGAATTTGCTCTGAGTACCGGTTTATTTTTCCAAGAACGACTTTATAAAGGGCTCGGAAGACTTCGGCAACGGCTACAGTCGCTCAGTCAAAAACGCAACGCAAGTCCTAGTTTTCATGGCAAAATGCTTGTGCAGTACTTGGAAGCAAGTAACTTTTTATGGCACTTGCCTTCCGGCCAAGTGCAATATAGCGATCACTTTTCCGTCGGTCTATCGGTCGGTCAGTCCGGTGTTTGCGAGTTAGGGTACTTTCGGATGTGCTAGGACGATGAAACTTGGCAGGCATATCAGGGACCCGACCAAACTAACCTGGAAATAATCAGTTTCCAGATCCGTCCATCTGGGGGGGAGTGGAGGGCGGGGGAATCCTGAGAATTTAGTAGTTTTCGTCAAACCCCTACCCCTTTCTTCACACTAGTATAGCTGTGCGCGCGTGGATGACGTCACTCTTTGCTTAAATTTATTGAACATCGGAAAGAGCTAGTTCAGTCCAAGGTCGAAGGGGTCGATAAATGTTCAAGCTTAGTAGTGGTTGATGTAAATGAGAGGGAATCCAGGAAATTGAGTAGTTTTTGTCACACTTTTTCGAGTTGGGGTACTTCCAGATGTGCTAGGACGATGAAACTTGGCAGGCGTATCAGGGACCCGACCAAACCAACCTGGAAATAATCAGTTTCCCGATCCGACCATCTGGGGGGGGGGGGAGTGGAGTGCGGGAGAATCCGTAAACGGAATGAAACTTAATACCTGAATGAATGACATATCTCTGATCTTCCATTTGAAGTCCAAACCGGATTCGACAGCTATGGGGGAGTTGGGGGGAGAGACCGGAAATCTCGAGAACCGGCTAGAATGGAAGGATCGGAGTAAAACTTGCTGGGAAGAACAAGCATCTGCTCTAGATAAATCGTTCACACATTTGGACTGGATCCGGACACTTTGAGGGGGGCTGGAGGGGAGTTTCCCGGAGTTCCATTGATAGTGGCTTTTGGGACTTTCACGACGAAACTTGGGAGGCGTATTAGGGACCCGATCAAACTTACTTGTAAATATAAATTCACTCTATCCGATAGTCGTGGGGGGAGCGGAGGGAGGGGGAATCCGGAATATTGAGCCATGCGTAAATTTGTAACAGGTGATCGGATTCGAGTCAAATTTAATAATTGAACAGAGGACATGTCTGTGGTGATCTTTTTCATGTCCGGACCGGATCCGACAACAATTGGGGGGGGGGGAATATGTGACCGGCTTGGAACTGGAGAGATCGGGATGGAACTTGGTGGGAATAACAAACAGATGCTTCGGATAAATCGTGTACAAAACCGGATTGGCTCCGGTGACTGTGGGGGGAGTCTGAGGGGCGGGTCTGGAATTCCGGTAATCGCGAGTTAAGGTATTTCCAGATGTGCTAGGACGATGAAACTTGGCTGGAATATTAGAAATTCGACTAGATTGGCTGAGAAATCGCCTTTTTCAAATCCGACCATTCCTTAAAATACCAATCATGACCGTAAATTAAGAAAAATACTTTTAAGCAAAATATGCATTTTCATGATTCCCACGACCCCATTATCATTTTTGCCTCAAGGGTTTTGCTTACAAATGAAGTTCTAGCTCCCTTAAAGTGCGCATCTTAATCGCAAGGTTGAAAAGTACTTTTTATCCAACGATACATCTCAAAAAATGACCATTTGTGCCACAAGGGTTTTGCCAAAAAAAAAAAATTCTAGCACCCTTAAAGTCCGGCATCTTGAGGTTGTCCAACTTCTGAACGGGTGATCAGATCTTACTGAAACTTGGTATTCGGAAAGAACTCGTGTTTCAGATGTCCCATTTCAAGTGAGGACATGATCCGATCAATGTGGGGGAGTCAGGGGGGATTTTGTGACACGCTTAGAATATAGCGATTGGGATGATTCTTGGTGGGAAGAACAAGAAAAGCCCTAGATGCATCAGTGACATAACCGGATTGGATTCGGTCACTCTGGAGGGAGCTGGAGGGGGGTCAAAAATTCCGGTGATCGCAATTTAAGGTACTTCAAGATGTGCTAAGACGATGAAACTTGGCTTGACCATTAGAGACTTGACAAGATTGGCTTAGAAATTGTCACTTCCCTGATCCGACCATTCCTTTAAGTCATCTTAACCGCAAAGTACAAAAAATACTTTTAAGCAAAACTTACATTTTAATGACCCAAATGAGTCCATGATCATTAATGCCTGAAGGGTTTTGCTTAGAAATGAATTTCTAGCACCCTTAAAGTGCGCGTCTTAACCGAAAATTTAAAAAAAATACTTTTCACCAAACCATATATATTCATGATCCTAAAGGGCCCAGGATATTTTTTGCTTCAACGGTTTTGATTACAGACGAATATCTAGCCCCCTAGTGCACCGGTCCTTACTCATGTCCGATTTGTGGTAGTATGGACGATAATTTGAAACATTTGTTGTGTGAATGCGAAAATTTGAGTGAACTTAGGTTAGAAATTTTTGGAGTAAATGAAAGAGGGATAGATGAAGAATGGATATGCAGGGTTATGTGGAATAGTTGTTTTATAAGTATTAAAAAGTTAGCGAGGTTCCTCAGGATAGCCTTAGCCCATAGGGATAGGTGTTTATAGAAGTTATTATATTTTGTTTGTTTGTGATTATTTTTCATGTATTTGCCATGGCCTTCGGCTCTTAGTGTAAATAAATCTTATCTTATCTTATCTTATCATCACAGCCAAGTGCAAAAAAAATACTTTTTTACCAAACTATACAGTTTCGTGAATTCCGAGGGTCCGTCGTCATTGTTATTTCAAGGGTTTTGCTTGCATATGATCACAACAAACCCACGAACCGGCGAATCCCTACTTTCATCCTTTTACCCGTACGGAAAATCTACACCTCGAATCTAGGTCAAAACGGCCTCGTACATTTGAAACAGAAACTAGGCCGTTTTCGCTGCCTATTTGCTCTCGTTTTTTGCCTCAAATCTGGGTCAAAACGACCTCGTACATTTGAATGAATGAATGAATGAATGAATTTATTACGCACTGCCCTGGGGCATAAGTGCAGTATAACAATAAAAAGAAAACAAAGAAAACACTAAACAAAAAACACACACAAAAATTACACACGGCGTCAGAGAAATTTGTAATAGAAACTACCTCGTTTTCTCTCTCGCAGCCCCTGGACAGCGAAAGCGACCACCGACCTCGCCTCCGTGGATGGACCTCATCTGGTAGTGAATCCATCTCGTACATTTGATACAAAAACTACCCTGTTTTCGCTATAAGCAACAAGAGGTCGAAACCAAATACTGTTGCCAGCAGATGGAAAATCAGAAACAAACTTCTTATCCATTGATTTATTACAGGAATTGTTTCACAGACACAGACACATGACCAGGCAAGGCCGGATCCTATCCTTGGATATTTGAATTGCGATTGGACCCAAAGTTATACTTAGTAAGGAAGACAAAACTAATTTTCCCCAAATTATCGATTTAGGACTAGTAACTCTCGAAATTTGTCGGGTCATGCTTTTGCACCATCGAACAAGGTTTAAACACTCATGCTGCTTCTGAAATTTTTCGAACTTCACAGTAGCCTACAGCAATATTTTCAAAACTATAAACGACAGGGCTTAAATTAAAGCATTTCCTTGGCTCTTATAATTAATTTGTTCCTGTTTCGAAACAAGCAATAAGGAAATATTTGATTTGATTAATATATTGTTGCATAAAATCGAACTGAATGGCTCTTTGCCCCTAGGTTACTGGCAAACGCAAAGCTTGAAAGTAGTTTCTTTCTCATTGCTCACCAAATGCCTATAGGCGAGATAAAAAAAAACAAGCAAACAAAAAAACTGCTTCTGCATCTCGTCAATTACATTGCCAGCGGAAACCTAAGTCGAATTATTATAAGATAGGTCTTTCGCCATCACTGACGGCAACTTCGAAGTGAAACTATAAGGTCGCCCTCGCACTTAAACAAATATGAGGCAGATATAAAATCTCCCTGATCTTTCGACACCATCCTCGCAGCGAATACAAAGCCGAAGTCGAATACACTCTGGCCTTCGCCAGAGATGAGTCGGGAGTAGAATCTCCCTGTCTTTCGCCACCTTTTTCGCAGCGAAAACTAAGGTCGAAGGGAAATCCTCCTTCGCCCTTTATTAGACACGATAGCGACCGCGAGATCTCCCTCTCCTTCGCCCTCATGTTCGCAGCGAAATTTGGGTCGAAGTAGAATTCGCCATCAATATTCGTCCTCGCTAAACTTTCGACCGCATTTTGCTACCAAAAATTCCGTTTCATCCTCAATTCGAGGTGCAAAGTGGCATTCGACGTGGAGATTTTCCGTACGGGTACCAAGCCTTGCTAGTGCCATTAGCTTGCAGCTCTTGTTTTTGTGAGTCAGGCAACTAAAACAGAAAGGCTTATGATTCTTGTCACGAAAGCCGTGCAGAAGATTGAAGAAGACGGTGGCATTGTGATAAGTCTGATATGTGACCAAGAGAATAATTTATAGAACACTAATCTCCTGGCCCAAAATTTGAACTAGAATCATATTTGTCCTCGACAATTTTTTAAAATGAGAGTGCCACTAACAGCTCAAGCTCTGAGCAACAAAGTTTATGTCTCAATGTCGATACTGTCTATTTTTTCTGTACTTCCTCCTGCTGCGAATGAAACTTATACTTTACAAAGAAGTTCAACGATCTGTTCGACTCTGCTAACTATTCAACCTTCGACACATCTGTGAAACTGCGACAACCCTTTACCGTGTCATCACAACAACTGCCGTTCTTAGTTTTCATGGCAAAATGCTTGTGCAGTACTTGGAAGCAAATAACATTCTTTTGTGAATCACGCAACTAAGACAGAAAGGCTTGTGATGCTTGTCACGAAAGCAGTGCAGAAGATTGAAGATGACGGTGGCATAGTGATAAGTCTGGTACGTGACCAAGACCATAATTTATAGAACATTAAACTCCTGGCCCCCAATCTGAACTATAATCATATTTGTCCTCGATAATTTTTGAAAATGAGAGTTCCACTTGCAGCTCAAGCTCTGTTTTAATGTCGATACTGTCTATTTTTTCTGTACTTCCTCCTGCTGCGAATGAAACTTAAGTGTTTATAAAGAAGTTATAACGATCTGTTCGACTTTGCTAACTATTCAACATTCGACACATCTGTGAAACTGCCACTACCCATTAACGTGACATCACAACAACTGCCGTTATTAATGAAAATGGGATCGTGGCTGAGTACACTCACATTCGTTACGAAAACAAGCTCTAAGATCAAGTGCATTGACAGGTGGAGGCTATCAGTTGAACGGACTATCTAGATGTACTTGTACTTGTACTTGTTTCAGAACACAAGCTCTTCAGCTCTCCCTGACGCTATGATCTGACAGACGGTTGAGTGCCAAGCCGCTCGGTCGAGTGTGTGTGGCGCACATATTTCAAGCCACTGCTTGTCCCATCTTCGGCCGTGTCGTCGGAAACCACCAATCGGCTCTAAGTCCGCCTTGAGTGTCGGACGGACTGGGGACCTGTCGGTCAATTATATTCCCACGAAACGTTATGAAGAAAGCAGATCAAAGAGTGTCAAACCAAGCTACGGCATTCCCGACAAGCGATGCGTTGGATGATTTACCGGCGTCTCCTTCGAAAAATTGGCGAGCTGGACACCTGTTGAAACGAAGACAATCCCTTGCAATAGGGTGCTGGAACGTCTGTTCGATGAAGTGTTTGACGACCCAGACTTTCATAGCTGGTGAAGTACATCGCCTAGGCCTTGACATCCTTTGTGTATCAGAGACAAGAATAAATGGCACACTAGAAAACCATGAGATAGCAACACCAGATTCAGAGAATTCTTTCTTCTTTTATAACTCAGGTCCCAAAGATGGTAGTGGCAGTGCAGGGGTTGGATTTCTCCTTAACATCCAAGCACAAAAAGCTCTAATAGAATGGGAGCCCGTATCATCTCGCCTTGCAAAAGCTAGATTCCGAAGCAAACTGTTTAATGTTAAGTGTTTGCGGTCTACGCACCCACAAGGGTCAGCTCTGAACAAGCGATAGACGCGTTTTACACCGAACTCAACGAAGCCGTAAAAAAGACCCCCAAACGTGACCTCCTCATTATCGGTGGTGACCTTAACGCACACGTCGGCAGCAGACAGGCAAACGGGGACAGGAGCCTTGGAATTCACGGGTATGGCGAAAGATGCGAACGAGGAACCAGACTGGTCCAATTCGCCCAAGCGAACAACCTTGTAATAGCAAACACCCTTTTCAGACACAAAACCTCACACGTCATAACCTGGAGATCCAGAGATGGGAGGACATCTTCCCAGCTGGACTATCTACTCGTGTCGTCACGTTGGAGAAGCTCGATCCAGAACTGCAGAGCCTACAGAGGACCTAACACAGGTTCCAAGTGCGGGTCGGATCACACCTTGGTCAAAATGTCTGTAAAGATCAGGCTAATGGCTCATAAACGGAAGGAACCCACAACAAGATTTGACGTTGCCCGTCTTAAGGACCCGGCAGTAGTAGAACAATTCCGTCTTCAGCTTTCAAATCGTTTCACCGCCCTCGAGCATGAACAGTCAAATGAGTCTCCAAAAGACGAGAACTCGAACAGGTCGTCGGTTAACGAAGATTGGCAGAAGTTCAGAAATACACTACAGGAGGTAGCTCTCGAAACTCTTGAAAGAGTGAAGTGAAAGCGAAGACGGTGGATGTCCGAAGAGACTATCCGACTTGCAACAAAGAAAAGTTTGTTACCATCTGTAGTGAACGAACTGTCGACCCCTAAGTGTAGCGACTATACTCAATTAGCAAGTGTCACTTTCACTGTTAGTTAGGTATTTTCTATAGACCCAAAGGAAAGTGGTTCCGGGAAAATGAAACGTTGTTTAGTGTCTTTTTTGTCAGTAGAGTAAGAATATTGGTTGTCAGTTGAGTTTTGGAGTTTTGCAGCCAAGGTTGTATGGACTGTAAGGCAAGTTTTTTCAAATAAATCAGTTAACCACTCGGAGTTCATGACATATTTGGTGTTCAGAAGTGTGGATGTGAACTTTTTGGAGTGAAGATTGACGGTTTACTCAGTGTCAGCCTACAGAAAGCTATCGAATCGTGCATCCTTGTACGTGAGGTGGTGAAGTGCATACAACACATCTGGCGGTGCTTCACAGCACAATTGGTGGTGCTTCACAGCACATTTGGCGGTGCTTCACAGCACATCTGGCGGTGCTTCACAGCACATTTGGTGGTGCTTCACAGCACATTTGGTGGTGCTTCACAGCACATTTGGCGGTGCTTCACAGCACATCTGGCGGTGCTTCACAGCACATTTGGCGGTGCTTCACAGCACATCTGGCGGTGCTTCACAGCACATTTGGCGGTGCTTCACAGCACATTTGGCGGTGCTTCACACCACATCTGGCGGTGCTTCACAGCACATTTGGCGGTGCTTCACAGCACATTCGGTAGTGCTTCATAGCACGCCTGTGGGTACTTCAGAGTACGTGTGACGGTGTTCAAGCTCAAGGTCGGTGGGGCCTACCAACACCGTTGTCTGCTTACAACCAGTCGGCGATACCATTCTGCACACTCTTCATAGGAAGGTCTACGGACTGAATGACCAAAGACTCAAAGGTGGATCAGACTGCAAGAGAGCGAGACTTGGTTGAAGTAACAGGTGTCCGAACCCGAAGTTCAAACCGACGAGAAGCAGGCAGTGAAGCAGGGGAGAAGATGGATCAAGAGCAAATGTTGGAGCTGCTCAAACAGACAATGAAGCTGAACTTGGAAGCAATGCAGACGACCATGGCCACCCAGATGCAGTCGCTCACTGCCACAAACGCGACGATCCAACTTGTTAAGTACGACGATGGTGCTGACATCGATACGTACTTGACAACGTTTGAACGAGTGGCAACGCAGAACAATTGGGACAGAGCTACATGGGCAGTACGACTGCAAGCAGTGCTCTCTGGATAGGCTGCCGAAGCCGTTGCTCTGGTTCCACTGTCTGAAAGCAGTAACTACGATCGCGTGAAGGAGGCTGTTCTACGAAGGTTCCAAGTCACCCCTGAGACGTATCGACATCGGTTCAGAACTACAACCAAGGAGGGCGACCAGTCATTTACCGATTTTGGTAACAAGCTGGAACAATTGATGCTAAAATGGCTCGGATGTGGAGACTATACAACAGTCAATGATGTAGGGACGCTTAGAACATACATCGAATCGATTCTGAGGAAGCTGGTAGTCGAACAGTACTTGATGTCCGTCCGAAGTGAACAACTTCGTATTCGCCTGCGTGAACTCCAAGATCCTACTTTGGTCGAGATTACCAGGTTATCAGAGAATTTCTGCATCGCCAGAAAAGACGAACGGGAATCTGCCAGAGCCACAACAGGGGCTACTAAGTTGGCGAGTCAGGAGCTAGACCGTCAATGGAAAGAAGGAAGGACAAACGAGGCAACAGGCTCAAAACCTGAGGAAGCGCCAGAGCGAGGAAGACCAGAGAAGTCGAATGGAAACTTCCAAGGGCCATGTTATCGGTGCGGTAAGAAGGGTCACAGGGCCAATACCTGCAGAAACCCGAGGAAGGAAGAAGGTTTTTTCGCTAAGCGTCGAGTAAGTGACGCGAAAGAAGGAGATTTCAGATGCAGTGGAAGAATCGACGGTATGCCTGTCAAAGTCCTCGTTGACTCTGGAGCCACCCTCTCACTTGTTCACAGCAAGTTCATCGGAAACAATGCGAGTGGCATTGTGAACGAAGCAGTAGTTGAGTCGAAGCAGTAGTTGAGTCCCGGTGGGAGAATCTTTGAGGGCAACATTGAGATGGCAGTCAGCGACTCCTTGCCCGAAGACGTTATCATCGGAAAAGCTTTTCCAGGATTCGGAAAACTTTGCCGTTCTGCTGTCGAGGCTGGGATATCAAAATCCAAGCTAAAGACAATGCAAAGTAAGGAGGTGAGGTACGAGCGGCCAACCCACAAGGAAGATGTGAAGCAAGAGAAGAGAACTACGGCGAAGAAGCGGTCGAGTTTCAACAATTGCAGAGAGATGGCGCCGAAGTTCCAGCCGAGGACTGAATCGAAGCCAGAAAAAGAAGAGGAAGGACCAACAGTCTCAATTGAGGATGATATCCTGGACCGAACCGTCGATTACCCTTCTGGAGTCACAGAAGCCGTTACCTGTGACCTGGCTGAGACCGTTCAGCATGTTTTCGAAGATAGGCGTCATACGGTCGGCAACGTTGAAGACAACCTTTCGTCTGCCATTGGAGATGTTAACAATGCTGGAGAAAAGATTGTCGAAGACATCAGTAACCATTTGAAAAATGTTACCAATGAAGCGCAGGACCTCAGTAGTTCAGTGTCGGAGCAAACATACGATGTGACGGAAAGGATCGCCGAAGAGCCCCATGAAGCATGGGAACTCACTAGCAATCTTTCTGGTACAGATGTCGAGTTTAACGGAAGTCAAGCTAGACACTTGGTAGAAAGCTGTGAGGTCTTCATAGAACCTGCTACTGAGAACACTCGGGAAGAGAGCATCCATTCCGGGAAAGACGCCGCACCCGATACGGCAAAGGACGGAGCATACCCTGAAAAAGACATCACCGGCCAGCCATCGTACGAACAACGAATCTTAATTGTGGTAGTGCAATGCAGCAGAGGAGCAACATCGCAGTCGGCATGGTACAGAATATCTCAGATCAAGGAGAATTGGCTGGAGGAGGTGCAGCGAACCACGCAAGCGAAGGAATCCTTTCTTCAAAGAACGCCACTGGTCAGGCTGCTACCACTCTTCCTGCTGTCGTTTGCGGAGCTACAAGCATGCTCACGTCATGGCTTGATACGGCGAATGGCATAGCGGATACTGGACAGACAATTGCAGAAGGAGCAATCCACAAGGTGCAACCAAGTTTGAAGACGCCGGAAGCTATAGCTGGTCAAGCCACAGCTATTGTGACGGACGCCCGTAGTAAAAGTCTGGAGATCGCTCGGGATGTCGGGCCGCAGGCAATTGGGAAAAGTAATGATGCGACCCAGCGGACGAAGGAACTTGCACAGGAGTGCAGAGATGAGGCGCAAGAATCAGTTCCGAAGTACGAAGGATAGGAGGGTTTCAACCGACAAAATTCACCAGAATCGACCCAGGTGAAGCAGCACCACTGCAAAGCTGAATGGCCTGACTACCGAAGCATTGCATCAAGGCAAACGGTAGCCTTTCAGTTAGAGCAAGGCCGTATCCCATGCGAATATGAAGCCCAAGACGTTGTTTGGAAGAAGAGTAGTGGAATTACAGGAAAATAAGTGAACACCCATCCGAGGGGGGGCTTTGACTTTTGGGGGAAGGAATGTAGTGAACGAACTGTCGACCCCTAAGTGTAGCGACTATACTCAATTAGCAAGTGTCACTTTCACTGTTAGTTAGGTATTTTCTATAGACCCAAAGGAAAGTGGTTCCGGGAAAATGAAACGTTGTTTAGTGTCTTTTTTGTCAGTAGAATAAGAATATTGGTTGTCAGTTCAGTTTTTGGGTTTTGGAGCCAAGGTTGTATCGACTGTAAGGCAAGTTTTTTCAATTAAATCAGTTAACCACTCGGAGTTCATGACACCATCACGCCACTCAGCTGAATTCAAACAGCTACGCAAGCTATGCCACCAGTCAGGCAGGAAAGACAGAAGGAAGTACTGGCAGAATATGGCGGTGGAGATGCAAAAAGCAGCCAGCTTGTCTGATACTAGGAAACTGTACCAGCTGCTTAAAGAGTCCCCTGGGAAGAGGTCGAAGAATTCGGCCTCTGTAAGAGATGAACACGGTAATATCCTAACGAGTCGTGACGAAGTAGTTGACCGTTGGAAGCGCCATTTCCAGAAACTCCTACATCCCCAAGTGGACCCTTCACCACCTGCTCCAAATCTTCAAGTGACCCATCCTCCCCCACCTCCTTCACCAACGCTCATCACTTCACCACCTGCTCCATATCTTCAAGTGACCCAACTTCCCCCACCTCCTTCACCAACGCTCATCAACCAATACGCACGAGTCAAAATAGAGCCCCCTGACGAAGAGGAAATCCTGGCAGCAATAAAGAAGCTGAAGAATCATAAAGCGCCGGGAATCGACGCCATACCAGCGGAAATCTACAAGGCAAGGCTTCTTGCACAGAACCTAGAAAAACTGCTCAAGAAAATTTGGGAACAGGAGGTTCTCCCAGACGATTGGAAAGTTTCAATCATCATCCCCCTGTACAAAAAAGGGGATAAAGCTGAATGGAAGAATTACCGGGGATATCCCTCATAAGCATCGCTGCCAAAATATTTGCCATGATTCTACTCAACCGCTTCAGCTCAATCAGAAACACGACCACACGCCCAAACCAGGCGGGCTTTCGGCCAGGAATGGGCTTCATTGATCAGCTCTTTACACTCCGACAAATTCTCGAGCACCGCATGAAACACAATCAGATTACTATAGCCGTCTTTATCGATTTTATAACGGCCTTTGACTCGATCTTTAGAGATGGCATATGGGCTGCGATGCAAGAGGACGGCGTCCCTGAGAAGCTGATACGCCTTATCCAGGCATACCACCAGCACGTTCGTGACTGTGTACAAGCTGATGGAGAGCTGTCCTCCCTCTTTGACATCGATTTTGGGGTGAGACAGGGCTACATCCTGTCCCCCATCCTCTTCAACTTTGTTATGGATTGGATCATGAAGCGCACCATGCAATCTGCTAGAGGCGTTGAAGTAAGCCCTGACTTCTCCATCAAAGACCTTGACTACGCGGATGACATTGCCTTGCTTGAAAACGATATAGATCATGCGCAAGCCATGCTGTGTAATGTTGCTGCTACTGCAGATTTGGTTGGGCTGAAGATCAGTAAGGATAAAACCAAAATCCTGACGAATTCTGAGGATGTACTCACAAGGGGCATCTCTATCGACAACTCCCGTTTAGAGGTCGTTGACCAGTTCAATTACCTGGGATCCCTCATCGACATTTCCGGTGGCTGCAGTACAGAAGTCCAGAGCAGAATATCGTCAGCATCGATAGTCTTTGCTCAACTTAGGAATTACCTGTGGAGACAAAGAGAGGTCCCGCTAAAAACAAAAATCCAGGTCTTTGAAGCAACCGTCCGCTCCGTACTCCTTTACGGATGCGAGACATGACCCCTGAAAGCAGCGGATGTTCATGCTCTCAAAGTATTCGACCACTTCTGCCTGAGACAAATCCTCGGTGTCTCCCTCCGAGACAGAATTAGCAATGTCCAAATTCGTAGACGATGCCACCAGAAGCATGACATTGAAGCTCTAATAAAAAAACGCCGCCTAACTTGGTTTGGCCATGTTTGTCGGAGGTCAGATGACTATCTAGATGACAGAGTATTTAAGTGACCAACATGACGTAAGTGCACACCGGATGGAAGATCAGCCAGGATGCCCTTTAAAACTGGTTTGCCTCCATTCGTGTATGCAGGAGACACAATAACAACCCGACTGTACCAAAATTTGAAAGCTCGGCAAAGAGTCTTATCGTTGTGACCCTTTTTTTGCAACTACCAAGGAGTTCGAATAGCATCAAAGATGGTAGCCTATTTTTTAGTTCGCTGAAAGATTGTTCATCTGGAAAAAGCAAAGTCAAACATCCGCTGACTAGCCTCTCTGAGATATCAGTAGCCAACTCAGGATTACCCACTGACAGTGAACATGCAATATTTTACTTTGTTTTTCCGTTTGACTCGGAAATTTGATCCACCAGTGCAGAGGGATAATTTTCAGGGGATATTGGCAAAAAGATTCTGGACAAGCACAAATGCCCTACGTGTTTGAAGTAAGAAAGTGAAAAAGTGAGTTCCGTCTTCATCGAGATGAGAAAATACTCAGAGAACTCGGACATGTTTATCCCAACGGACCAAGTCTTAGGTCTCGTAAATTTCAGCGTGCAATCTGTGGAACTTCATTTTGACGACTGCAAGCTTGAAATTACTGTGACAAATAGCATCATGGCAAAGGTTGAATTAGAGCTGGACCTCATCGCCCCTTGACGTCTGTGACGGTGTTGTGGAGGCGATTTTCAAGTATTGCATGCGCATAGTTATTTTCCCAAAAATCAAGCGCATGAACAGTTTACTGCAGCTTCAGAAAAAAAAATCTACTCGTAGAGAGTTTCCTCGTTTGAATGTGTGTGAAGAGGTTGAGGTTAAAAAGAGTGAAAACTCCGAAAATTAATAATTTTAAGACATAATTAGAGTTTGAGATGATGTTAGTCGTCGCATTAATGTGAAGTTCTGTAAAGGTTGACGTGTTAGTCTCGTAGATATGTCGTTAATTTTGGTACAGAAGAAACGGAAATAAGCAGGTGCTAGGAATCTGTCACGTATATAAGCAAGTTTATGTGTTTATGATCAATCAACTTGTGTGGCCTCTGTGAGTAGTTTACACCATTTTTTGTCTGTGTAGTAAACAGATTTTTTGTTTGGGTGTCATAACTCGTAAACTTGCTGGTATAAAGTTGGAATTGTCAGGAATGCGACATTTCTTTAGTACAGATGTACAAGTGCAATAAACCAATTCGTAGCAGCCTGATACCGCCTTTGTCACGATTGATTAAGAAAGGTCCTGTTTCAAACTGTTCATTAAAGATTAAAGTATATCGCGTTGTCTTTTGTGATGTTGATACACCAAACTTCTCATCCATAGATATATATCCCAAATTTATAAGAGTTGAACTTGAGACCTGTAACAGACGAACTTCACTCATGGGAAATGTGGGCACAGCTGCCCATGAACGGGAGCGGGGGGGAGGGGGTCGGTACCCATCAAAATGAGAATTTACACCTCTCTTTCTTCAAGTATACCAGCTTCGAGTTTGATTCCAGTCATGGGCCAGAAACTATTTTCATGGGCAAATTGGGCCCACTTGCCGATGAGTTTTGAAGCAAGTCGCATGGTTTTATTTGTTGCTGTTACAACAAATCCACATCTATACATACATATCCACTAGTAGTATTGAACTCGGAACACGTCATAGACGAAGAGAACTCAAGAAAAATCTGGGCCCAGTTACCCTTGAACGGGAGGGTGGAAGAGGGGCATTAATTGCATATCTAGACCTTAATATCCAAACTATACCATCTTAGAGTTTGGTTCCAGTCACGGTCTATGTCATCATAAGCATGTTTATTTCTTTTCACTACATCCTGACAAGGACCTTGGCCAAGAAGAGCCGAAATACCGCTGGGCTAAATTTTGAATCACATCCGGAAATACGCCCTATTTCATGAACCTTAGAAGAATAATAAAATAATTTTTAACCAAAAATCTCACGCAGAGATTTTCGTTGCTCCTCAAATTTGCGCTGTATTGATCCCAGTGCGACAAAGTTCGAACAGCAGCATGATCAGTAACCGGTTTTCTTATGTTCCAGGCATGGGCGTCACTGCGCAAAGGAAAGACATCTACTGGACATGACAGACTAAGTTTAGAATCAGTCGATGAGGCCCTAAGCGAAGCAAATAGTAGAATTGGAGAAGATATTCACAATTTGCGGAAGAAACACAGATTTCCAGAAGTCTTGAAGATCCCTCTAATGTACAGAGACGGCGAAACATGTTCCAAAGCGGCTCTTGCTGAGTTCATTGTTGCCGATTTTGTCTGGAACCTACCAGAACTGGGGAGTTATTTTGTGATCCAAGGGTGGAAACTGAAAAAAGTTGACGAAGTCGGAAATGGAACGGAAATCGACGTCTGTGCGATTCACCCTGAAAATGGCATGATCTTCATCGAAGTTGGTACGACAACGAACCACGGCGTCTCAAAATTAAACAAAAATCAGGCCCTTAATGCGCGAAACTATCTTGCAAGGAGGTTCCTAATACATCTTGAGGAGAAGTTCCCACCTGATCCTATACTTACGAAAAAGGTGGATGAGATCTTCAACTCCTTCTTGTGCTATACAGTTCTACCGCATGCCGAGGCGAAAAAGGTTAAGGCAAAAACAAAAATTACTAAACCGTTTTCAGAACATGAGATGAATACAGTGAGTGATCATCCGATTTCGGAATCAGGAAATTTACTTCTCACTTCAGAGGACTACAATCAGGCTTCATTCGATGAAAAAGTCCGATTTGGAAAGATCCCTTTACAGTACGTAGACTTCTACACTAAAGAGGTATATCCCGTCCTTATTGGACAATACATCCTGGACAACTCTTTTATGGACATACCATCAATTGAAAAGGCAACACAAGTGGTGGAACAGATCAGAGAAGGTGCCCCGCGCCCTAGCGAAGAAAAAGGAGTCTTGAGCAAAATAAAGGGCTTATATCTCTCTGCCAATCAGTGCAGTATCTTAGCCTTGAACGTACAGATGTTAGTAATCGAGGGGGTGGCTGGTACAGGGAAGACACTGCTCTTATACCAGAAGATGAAGACACGTCTTGATAAAGGTGAGAAGTGCCTTTTCTTGGCTGACCAACCTGAACTCGTTCAGACAACGAAAAGCATATTTGAGAGATGGAATTATTACACCGGAGAGCAGTTTGAGATACAGATTACCAGAAGCTTCAACGAATATATAAATAATACCTTTGCAATGGGAAAACGCTATAAACGCGCACATTCGGGAGACAGTGATACGATGACTTTGGTCGATGGGTGTGGCTGCAACTGTCATGGCTTAACAGATAATCAGACGAAGTTTCTGGAAAAATGGAGACAGTACAATCTATTTCTTGATGAATACGAAGGGTCGGAGAGTGAAATGGAGAGCATATGGTTCTTGTTTCTGTCATGCGATTGCAAGGAACAGTTTCGATGGCTTGCCCATGATGGGGCACAGCTACCGGCAGCTGTGAAGCGTCACGAAAATTTTCCTACTATTACACTTGACGGAGTCTATCGCTCTCCCGCAAATTTTTTTCCGTTGGTTAAATGGCTCTATGACCAAGCCTTAGCAGGGAATCCCAGAATGCCAGTACCGAGGATGGCTCACGGACTTATGAGTTACTTAAAACCGAAGTACATCGTTATCCGTCGGTTAAAATTTGGACCATGTACGCGCTGTAGATATCGCCTAGACAAAAAACTGGTTCAGAGAGAAATGCGGAAGCGAATGCCTGAATACAAAGACACGCAGTTCACAATCCTTGGCCTCATGCAAAAGTTAACTGACCCTGTTGCGGCAAACGCAAAAGTCCTTGGCAATCCGATGGACTACAAGGGATCTCAGAACGACATCGTCATACTGCTCGACGGCGATATGACAAGGACGCATTATGACCATTATATCGCTCTGACGAGAGCTCTAGCAGGCTTTGTGGCGATTATATCGAAATCTGTTTATGATGAGCTTTACTGCAATCTGCCAGATAACATTAAGATTATTTGCGACGTAAATTACGTTGACCGGGATGGAAATGAG
This sequence comes from Branchinecta lindahli, assembly GCA_023053555.1. Classification (NCBI taxonomy): domain Eukaryota; kingdom Metazoa; phylum Arthropoda; class Branchiopoda; order Anostraca; family Branchinectidae; genus Branchinecta; species Branchinecta lindahli. Next base: position 31,410,260 of record JAKZAO010000010.1, read on the forward strand.
TGCGATGAGAGAAGTGCTGAAAGCCCAGATGAATATTGTTGTACAGCCGTCAGACGATGAAGATTTCTCCGAATAATGATTATGTGGAAAAGACATCAGACGTGTATGATGACTTGTCATCAGAGACTTCTGACACATTTCCAGTGAGGTGAAGATGCTTATAATTGTCCTTAGTCGTATTAAAGATATCCTTTTACCGAATATGAGTTGCGTATGAACAACTTCAAAGGCATGGAACTCACTCCAACACAAGCTTTTGGCTTCATAGTCCCTTGCTTTCCTTCTCGCTATTTACCTTTTAGATAAGCTTTTTATTTTTTCCAGTCAGAGCTAACGTTTCTTTCTCAGCGATGAGGCTTTGGGAGAATCTTAGTTCTCATGAGGAAATTTATATCTCCCCCCGAAGCATTATTCTTCCTATGATAAAAGTCGTTCGTTGTGGAACTGTACCCGGAGTGGAAACACCTGGCGAAAGAGTGGTGTTCAGCACCCGTATGACTTCGTCTTTTCGTAACGACCACAATCTATTTATCTTAGAAGTAGTGAACTGAAAAACAAAAATGTTCCTCAGCCTGGATTTTAACCCAGCACCCTCTGCTTACAAGGCAGGCGCTCTAACCGTTTGAGCTACCGACGATTCGCAAACCACTTCAATAGTCCGGTAGAAGCCGGCCATAGGAACAGTGATATCGGCCGAAGGCAAATTCATCTAATCAGTTCACATCCCCAAGTCACGGAAATTATAATATATAGATGGAACTTTATACAAGGGATTTAGTGTAGAAGTCTAGGTCTCCAATGTCGGAGCCACGTAGACAAACCAGGACCCACTTGGCGGGGTCTCATGGTGCAAACCAAACAAATCCAAATGTAATTTTGATGGGGAATTGTGACGGAGTCATCACCGCCTCGCAGCCGCAGACCCCTAGCCATTCAACAGATCGCTGAGCTGATTGCGCATTCCGTTTCATTTCATGTATTCGATTTTTGTATTGGTAGTCAACGAGGCTATCACATCTGGTGGAACAGTCGTAGGATTAGAGCACGGTCAAAGTGAACGTGTTCTATCAAGAAATCCTCCAAGAAGATTCATCGAGTTTCTACGGTAATAAGCCAATAATTCGAAAATAATAACCTGCCCGTCTCGTTAAGATTTTTTTCGAGTTCGAATTATTTAAGAATTGGCTAGCAATTATTGACGTAAATTAATTTAATTAAAGCCGATTGAGGCTGATTAAAGTTAAAAGAATTTGGAAAAAAAGGTGTTTGGGTCAATTAATCTTTGTAAAAAAAAATTGTATCGTTTGGTATTTATCAGAAAGGGCATTTACTGCGGAACCCTGGATGCCTGGTCCCGAGACACGTCAAGGACGCTCTCGATCCCCACATCCCCAGCCGTTCGTTAAATTGCCTGACGGTCTGTCCGACGGAGCTAAATCGATCCCTGCGATCAGGAAGCCTACAACTACCACCAATAGTTCTCGTTCGGAAGAAAAAGTTCGACCGAATTCAAACCCAACGTCATATCAAGTACACGTTCAGAACGAAAAGTTTCTTCTGGGCCCCAAGTCAACATCCCCCCAAGTTCAAGGTCTAATTCTACGTCAGCTGAATCCCAGTTACGCTTAGAAGGAAAAGTTCCTTTTGAGAATCTCGCGATGGATCCAGCACAGTTTAAGCAACTCTTAGAAGTTTTGGTAACCTCTCAAGATAAGCAAGAACAGCGTTTTGGTCAACTAATGTTTACATTGGTTTCGGATCTCACCCAAGGGCTATCGCGAATTACACCTGCAAGTGCCGCAGTTTCTGCTCAAAGTACGGCGCAACCGAAGCTGATGAAATTCAACGAATCAGACGACATTGATGCGTTTTTGTCGATGTTCGCAAATACTGCAACGACATGCGGTTGGGCGAGAGATCAATGGGCATCGCATCTTTATCCAGTTTTGAGCGGAAAAGCGCTTGATGCAATGGCAAGTTTATCAAGCGACATGGTTACAAATTATGACGAAGTAAAAGCCTGCATACTTGAGAAGTATGAAATTACGAAGGAGTCATATCGAATTAAGTTCCGTGAACTGAGGAAGACCAAAGGAGAGTCGTATTCGGAATGCGGGCGGAAATTACGTCATAATCTCTCTAGATGGATCGGAATGCATGAGATGCGCGAGCAAATTCGGATTATTCCTGTGGATCCAGCAAACAACGTTCCAGAGTGGAAAGGGGTTCCCCTGAAAATGGTTGAGTCGATCATTGAACTTCTTCTGGTAGAGCAGTTTACAAGCGCCGCCCCCTATGGAATTCAAGTAACTCTGAGGGAAAAGCAACTGGCAACGTTGAAAGAGTCAACAGAAGTGGCTGACGCGTGCGCTCTGGCGAGAAAAACTGCAAGTGCCGGTTTTGGGAACCAGCACAACAAACACAAGGGAGAACACAAAGGAAAAGTTCTCACTAGGAAAGCGGGCTACACAGCAGATGGCAGCAGTAACAAATCCCACGACGGCCAAAGTGGCTCAAGTCTGAGGGGTAAAGGATCAGAGACTCCTAGCAAAAGAGGATACTTTCATTGTGGCGACTTAAACCATAGGATTGCAGCATGCCCAAAGATGGAATCGGAGAAAAAAGCAGCTCGCAATGTGGAAATGGCCGAGAGTCCCGACAGAGAAGTCGCATACGCTAGCGCTACTATTAGAGGGCTTGTAGACGATGAAGAGGTCTACATGCCGGTAGATAGGGGTGCTGACATGTCAATGATACATCAAAGCTTACTACCTCAGATCGATGAAACCCTAACCAAAGCGCGTGTCCGGTGCGTTCACGGAGATATTCACCATTATCCAACTAAGGTAGTTGAAGTCGAAGTAACGCGACCTGACGGAGTTAAAGCAAAGGGTGCCTTAACCGTAGCTGTCACAGACAAAGGGCCTAAGAGGTTCCTTATCGGAAGAGACCTTCCTGAATTTGACTGCCTTCAACCGAAGAATGCAAATATTCAGTTATTACCAAGAGCACAAGCGCTAAAAAGACTAGTGAAACTTCGAGTTCGACCGAAGCCGAACCAGAAGAAAACGGGAGCCATTTTCCTCTGCAACTTTCCGAGCATAGCAAGGCGTAGCAGCCGGATCAAGGATGTCATAAAGTCGAACCAGAAGAAAACGGGAGCCGTTTTCCTCTGCAACTTTCCGAGCTTAGCGAGGCGCAGCAGCCGGATCAATGATGTCATAAAGTCGAACCAGAAGAAAACGGGAGCCGTTTTCCTCTGCAACTCTCCGAGCGTAGCGAGGCGCAGCAGTCGGATCAAAGATGTCATCAAGTCGAACCAGAAGAAAACGGAAGCCGTTTTCCTCTGCACCTTTCCGAGCGTAGTGAGGCGCAGCAGCTGTATCATGGATGTCGTCAAATCGAACCAGAGGATAACTTGGAGCCGTTTTCCTACTGAGCCAGAATTCAACTTCGACGATGGTTTCTTCATTCCACCTCCTAAGCCTCAAACCACTTAATTGACAACGATGCGTCGAATCCACAAGCAGACAGCGTTGCTAGCTCAACTTCAAAAACTGAATTTGAAGCAGAGCAGAAAAAGGATGCAACTCTAGCTAATGCTTGGGAAGCATCCAAGGTGGCAGAGCAGACGGGAAAGTCTCGTTACGAAGTAAAAAGAGGACTACTATACCGAGTAGTGCTTGACAACGCGGCAGAGAAGGAAACATGGCAACTCGTCGTACCAGAGAGTCAGCGGAACAAGATTCTGAAGTTCGCTCATACTGAACCTATGGGAGGTCACATCGGACGTCAGCGCACCACCGATCGACTACTGGAACTATTTTTCTGGCCAAACATCTACAGCGACATAGAAGAATACATCCAACATTGCCACGATTGTCAGATGACAGCACGCAAACGTCGGTTCGAGAAGATCCCCCTCAAGCCAATGCCAGTTATTACTACCCCATTCGAAAGAGTCGCTATAGACCTGGTTGGTCCGGTCTACAAGAGCCAGCGTGGGTTCAAATGGCTTCTGGTAATAACAGATTACAGCACTATTTACCCCGAGGCGATACCACTGAGGAGCACAAATTCAGCAAAAATTGCAGAAGAATTGGTGAAGTTTTTCAGCAGAGTGGGCCTACCGAAGGAAGTTGTTTCAGACAACGGAAATAACCTCATTTCAGAAACAATGAAGAAAGTCTATGCTGCTTTGGGCATCAAGAATTTTAGAGCCAGCGTGTACAGGCCAGAGACGAACGGCCTCGTCGAGCGCCTAAATGGTACGATTGTGCAGATGCTGAAGAAATTCGTGAGAGATGAGCCTAAACATTTGGACTTCTATCTTCCTTTCGTTCTGTTCGCGTACAGAGAGACAAAGCAATCATCTCTAGGATTTTCTCTCTTCGAATTGATGTACGGTCACATGCCGAGGGGCCCACTAGATGTCATCAAGGAAGAATGGGAGGATGATAGCAAACCGAAGTCACAGAGCATAGTGTCACATGTCGTCGAAATGAGAGAAAGATTAGCAAGATACTGTGATCTAGCCAAGAATAAATAAGGGGAGAATTGAGAACTCGCATAACCTTGATGTCAGCAACCGACGTTGACTTCTGGCCGCAAATATTTTACCGGGGGTGGAGACTGGGTGGAGCTTCGCGTGTTGCCTCTTGTAGTATTAAGCATTTCCTCGAGCAAAAGTGATGAAGCAGCCAGAAAAGGCAGGAAGTTTAAACAGTGCTGATTTCTGCGGATTATACAAATGAAAACGACTTTCAATCTTGGGTCAATTTCCAATAAGATGCTTATTTTATCGCGACCTTTCACAAAGACTATGAAGCCCAAGGGAGTGCGGCATTTGATGACTCAGAGAGCAATTAGGAGCAAATGTTGATGCACTTGAGGCAAAGACCTAACACCGTCTTTGGTCCAGATCAATAGGATTGGTGATGGATTGGTGTGAACATTAGTAATTTTATTTTAGTCTTCTCAGGACTGTAAAGCATCGCTTCTAGAAAAGGTATGGACATTGGACAACTTAAGGTATTTAGCTGGCAAAAATGTACTGAAGGAGTTATTATGTTTTGCTTTTAAATTGTGCTCTCTAGTCTCGACACAAAATTTAGCTCATATAATTTTCTCGTATAATTGCGAAAAACAGTTGACTGTAAAAAATTTCAAATTTATATTTGCTGATTATAAGAAATCCGAAACGTCCCCATTTGTGATAATAACTTATTATTCTTGGTCAAAATGTATATGATTATCTCGGGTGGTTTATCTATGCTATTATAATGTCATTATCTATGCTATTATTAGTCTGTTATTTCATCATCGTTTTTTTTCAGTATCATGTTTTTTCATCATTCCAATTTGAATTTTAGGCATAAATGGCGAAATATACTCAAAGATTTATTCTGTTTTGTTTTAAGTTGTATTCACTACACAAAATTTAGATCATACCATTTTCTCGGATAGTTGTGAAAAACAATAAATCCTAGTCTTACACTAATAACTGATTACTGGAAATGATCAAATGATACGTACGCGCACACTCAGGATCTGCCAGAGAGATTAAATGGTTATTTGTGTATAAAAAAAAAAGAGTGAATTGTTCTTCTCACTTCTCCAGCGACGGATATCCTAACTGATTTTCTAAGCCTAGAGTAAAACATTTGGTAGTACGTCCCTTCTTTTCTTTAAACTTGAACTTTCAGTCCAAATTGCTGTCGGTCCTTTTCTGCCTTTATTTTTGTCTTCTAAATTCTCCCCTTCTTTATTCTTGGTATAATCCTCGGAAATCAGCAGTGTTTGAAACTTCCCGCCTTTTCTGACTGCTTCATCACTTTTGCTCTGGAGGTAACACCTAATACTGCAAGAGGCAACATGCGAAGCTCCACCCAGGCTCCACCCCCGGTTTTTGAGACCGGCTAGAAAGGAAACTAGCTTGAGTCGACTCTTCTCAATTCTCTCCCTTATTTATTCTTGATTATATCAAGGATATAATTAGTGATTACATTCAAGATTATATCAAGGATATAATCAGAGAAATGGCAAAATTTGAACAAAATGTCCAGTATCGAATGTTCGGAAAAGTAAACGAATTCGATGGAAATATTGACTTTGCCGATTACATGGACCAAATGGAACAATTCTTCATTGCAAATGATATCGTTAAGGACGAGGAGACCTATGCAACTTTGAGTGCTCTGTCAATTTATATACTTGTCGCAAGGAAATACTTATTAGTTCAGCTTTCCCTTCGACGCATTTTTCTCACGAACTCGAACGCTGGAAAAAAGACTGGAATGCCCCAATTGCAAAGCGTGATTACAAGGGCCGATATTTTATTTATTACAACAGCTTATGCTCTGAAAAAAAAAGAGAAATCACTAAATAATCTTTCAGTACTTTCCAATAAACCAGCGGAGCTTTCCAGACCTCCAGAATTGCCCTTTTCTTTCTCTACAGAATTGCTCTTCGCTGTAATTTTTGATCGGCTGGTCGGTATGAAAGGAAAAGTGGGAAACCTATGCAAATTTGTGTGCTCTATCCACTTATATACTTTTCGCAAGGAAATATTTATTAGTTCAGCTCTCTCTTCCGGGCATTTTTTTCACGAGCTCGAAAGCTGGAAAAAAACTGAAATACCCAATTGCCCAGCGTGATTTCAAGGGCCGATATTTTATTCAGTACAACAGCTTATGCTCCGTCGAACAACGTATAATCTGTAGTAATGAAATCACTAAATAAATATTTCGGTACTTGGTTTTCAGTCATCTGTTAGGTGATTTCAGTTAACAGTTGACTGGACAAATTGATTAAACCACTGCCTCGCTGTAATTTTTAGTCGGAATGAAAGGAAAAGTGAGAGACCTATGTAAATTTGTGTGCTCTATCCATTTTTATACTTTTCGCAAGGAAATACTTATTAGTTTAGCTCTCCCTTCCGCGCATTTTTCTGACGACTCGAAAGCTGGAAAAAAGACTGAAATGCCCCAATTGCCAAGCGTGATTACAAGGGCCGATATTTTATTTAATACAACAGCTTATGCTCTACCGAACAACGGATAATTTTAAGTAATGAAGTCACTAAATAAATCTTTCGGTACTTGGTTTTCAGTGAACTGTTAGGTGATCTCAGTTAACAGTTGACTGGACAAACTCATTAAACCACTGCCTCGCTGTAATTCTTAGTCGGAATGAAAGGAAAAGTGAGACACCTATGCAACTTCGTGTGCTCTATCCAGGAAATACTTATTAGTTCAGCTTTCCCTTCCGTGCATTTTTCTCCCGAACTCGACAGCTGGAAAAAAGACAGAAATGCCCCTATTGCCAAGCGTGATCACAAGGGCCGATAATTTATTTAGTACAACAGCTTCTCCATCGAACAACATATTATACTCTGTAGTAATGAAATCACTAAATAAATCTTTCGGTACTTGGTTTTCAGTCAACTGTTAGGTGATTTCAGTTAACAGTTGACTGGATAAATTGATTAAACCACATCCTCGCTGTAACTTTGGTCGGAATGAAAGGAAAAGGGAGAGGCCTGTGCAAATCAGTGTGCTCTATCCATTTTTATACTTTTCGCAAGGAAATACTTATTAGTTCAGCTCTCCCTTCCGGGCATTTTTTTTCACGAACTCGAAAGCTGGAAAAAAGACTGAAATGCCCCAATTGCTCAGCGTGATTTCAAGGGTCGGAATTTTATTTAGTACAATAGCTTATGCTCCGTCGAACAACGTATAATCTCTAGTAATGAAATCACTAGATAAATATTTCGGTACTAGGTTTTCAGTCATCTGTTAGGTGATTTCAGTTAACAGTTGACTAGACAAATTGATTAAACCACTGCCTCGCTGTAATTTTTAGTCGGAATGAAAGGAAAAGTGAGAGACCTATGTAAATTTGTGTGCTCTATCCATTTTTATACTTTTCGCAAGGAAATACTTATTAGTTTAGCTCACCCTTCCGCGCATTTTCTGACGAACTCGAAAGCTGGAAAAAAGACTAAAATGCCCCAATTGCCAAGCGTGATTACAAGGGCCGATATTTTATTTAGTACAACAGCTTATGCTCTATCGAACAACGGATAATTTTTAGTAATGAAGTCACTAAATAAATCTTTCGGTACTTGGTTTTCAGTAAACTGTTAGGTGATCTCAGTTAACAGTTGACTGGACAAACTGATTAAACCACTGCCTCGCTGTAATTCTTAGTCGGAATGAAAGGAAAAGTGAGAGACCTATGCAACTTCGTGTGCTCTATTCAGGAAATACTTATTAGTTCAGCTCTCCCTTCCGCGCATTTTTCTGAGAACTCGAAAGCTGGAAAAAAGATTGAAATGCCCCAATTGCCAAGCGTGATTACAAGGGCCGATATTTTATTTAGTTTAACAGCTTATGCTCTATCGAACAACGGATAAATTTTAGTAATGAAGTCTCTAAATAAATCTTTCGGTACTTGGTTTTCAGTAAACTGTTATGTGATTTCAGTTAACAGTTGACTGGACAAACTGATTAAACCACTGCCTCGCTGTAATCCTTAGTCGGAATGAACGGAAAAGTGAGAGACCTATGCAACTTCGTGTGCTCTATTCAGGAAATACTTATTAGTTCAGCTTTCCCTTCCGTGCATTTTTCTCACGAACTCGAAAGCTGGAAAAAAGACGGAAATGACCCAATTGCTCAGCGAGATTCCAAGGGCCGACATTTTATTTAATACAACAGCTTATGCTCCGTCGAACAACGTATAATCTGTAGTAATGAAATCACTAAATAAATTTTTCGGTACTTGGTTTTCAGTCATCTGTTAGGTGATTTCAGTTAACAGTTGACTAGACAAATTGATTAAACCACTGCCTCGCTGTTTAGTCGGAATGAAAGGAAAAGTGATAGAACTATGTAAATTTGTGTGCTCTATCCATTTTTATACCTTTCGCAAGGAAATACTTATTAGTTTAGCTCTCCCTTCCGCGCATTTTTCTGACGAACTCGAAAGCTGGAAAAAAGACTGAAATGCCCCAATTGCCAAGCGTGATTACAAGGGCCGATATTTTATTTAGTACAACAGCTTATGCTCTATCGAACAACGGATAATTTTTAGTAATGAAGTCACTAAATAAATCTTTCGGTACTTGGTTTTCAGTAAACTGTTATGTGATTTCAGTTAACAGTTGACTGGACAAACTGATTAAACCACTGCCTCGCTGTTATGTGATTTCAGTTAACAGTTGACTGGACAAACTGATTAAACCACTGCCTCGCTGTAATTCTTAGTCGGAATGAACGGAAAAGTGAGAGACCTATGCAACTGCGTGTGCTCTATTCAGGAAATACTTATTAGTTCAGCTTTCCCTTCCGTGCATTTTTCTCACGAACTCGAAAGCTGGAAAAAAGACTGAAATGACCCAATTGCTCAGCGTGATTCCAAGGGCCGACATTTTATTTAGTACAACAGCTTATGCACTGTCGAACGACGTATAATCTGTAGTAATGAAATCACTAAATAAATATTTCGGTACTTGGTTTTCAGTCATCTGTTAGGTGATTTCAGTTAACAGTTGACTAGACAAATTGATTAAACCACTGCCTCGCTGTTTAGTCGGAATGAAAGGAAAAGTGGGAAACCTATGCAAATTTGTGTGCTCTATCCATTTATATACTTTTCGCAAGGAAATATTTATTAGTTCAGCTCTCTCTTCCGGGCATTTTTTTCACGAGCTCGAAAGCTGGAAAAAAACTGAAATACCCAATTGCCCAGCGTGATTTCAAGGGCCGATATTTTATTCAGTACAACAGCTTATGCTCCGTCGAACAACGTATAATCTGTAGTAATGAAATCACTAAATAAATATTTCGGTACTTGGTTTTCAGTCATCTGTTAGGTGATTTCAGTTAACAGTTGACTGGACAAATTGATTAAACCACTGCCTCGCTGTAATTTTTAGTCGGAATGAAAGGAAAAGTGAGAGACCTATGTAATTTGTGTGCTCTATCCATTTTTATACTTTTCGCAAGGAAATACTTATTAGTTTAGCTCTCCCTTCCGCGCATTTTTCTGAGAACTCGAAAGCTGGAAAAAAGATTGAAATGCCCCAATTGCCAAGCGTGATTACAAGGGCCGATATTTTATTTAGTACAACAGCTTATGCTCTATCGAACAACGGATAAATTTTAGTAATGAAGTCACTAAATAAATCTTTCGGTACTTGGTTTTCAGTAAACTGTTATGTGATTTCAGTTAACAGTTGACTGGACAAACTGATTAAACCACTGCCTCGCTGTAATTCTTAGTCGGAATGAACGGAAAAGTGAGAGACCTATGCAACTTCGTGTGCTCTATTCAGGAAATACTTATTAGTTCAGCTTTCCCTTCCGTGCATTTTTCTCACGAACTCGAAAGCTGGAAAAAAGACTGAAATGACCCAATTGCTCAGCGTGATTCCAAGGGCCGACATTTTATTTAGTACAACAGCTTATGCTCCGTCGAACAACGTATAATCTGTAGTAATGAAATCACTAAATAAATTTTTCGGTACTTGGTTTTCAGTCATCTGTTAGGTGATTTCAGTTAACAGTTGACTAGACAAATTGATTAAACCACTGCCTCGCTGTTTAGTCGGAATGAAAGGAAAAGTGATAGACCTATGTAAATTTGTGTGCTCTATCCATTTTTATACTTTTCGCAAGGAAATACTTATTAGTTTAGCTCTCCCTTCCGCGCATTTTTCTGACGAACTCGAAAGCTGGAAAAAAGACTGAAATGCCCCAATTGCCAAGCGTGATTACAAGGGCCGATATTTTATTTAGTACAACAGCTTATGCTCTATCGAACAACGGATAATTTTTAGTAATGAAGTCACTAAATAAATCTTTCGGTACTTGGTTTTCAGTAAACTGTTAGGTGATCTCAATTAACAGTTGATTGGACAAACTGATTAAACCACTGCCTCGCTGTAATTCTTAGTCGGAATGAACGGAAAAGTGAGAGACCTATGCAACTTCGTGTGCTCTATTCAGGAAATACTTATTAGTTCAGCTTTCCCTTCCGTGCATTTTTCTCCCGAACTCGACAGCTGGAAAAAAGACAGAAATGCCCCTATTGCCAAGCGTGATTACAAGGGCCGACATTTTATTTAGTACAACAGCTTTGCTCCGTCGAACAACGTATAATCTGTAGTAATGAAATCACTCAATAAATATTTCGGTACTTGGTTTTCAGTCATCTGTTAGGTGATTTCAGTTAACAGTTGACTAGACAAATTGATTAAACCACTGCCTCGCTGTTTAGTCGGAATGAAAGGAAAAGTGAGAGACCTATGTAAATTTGTGTGCTCTATTCATTTTTATACTTTTCGCAAGGAAATACTTATTAGTTTAGCTCCCCCTTCCGCGCATTTTTCTGACGAACTCGACAGCTGGAAAAAAGACAGAAATGCCCCTAATGCCAAGCGTGATTACAAGGGCCGATAATTTATTTAGTACAACAGCTTCTCCATCGAACAACATATTATACTCTGTAGTAATGAAATCACTAAATAAATCTTTCGGTACTTGGTTTTCAGTCAACTGTTAGGTGATTTCAGTTAACAGTTGACTGGACAAATTGATTAAACCACATCCTCGCTGTAATTTTTGGTCGGAATGAAAGGAAAAGGGAGAGACCTATGCAAATTTGTGTGCTCTATCAATTTTTATACTTTTCGCAAGGAAATACTTATTAGTTCAGCTCTCCCTTCCGCGCATTTTTCTGACGAACTCGAAAGCTGGAAAAAAGACTGAAATGCCCCATTTGCCAAGAGTGATTAGAAGGGCCGATATTTTATTTAGTACAACAGCTTATGCTCTATCGAACAACGGATAATTTTTAGTAATGAAGTCACTAAATAAATCTTTCGGTACTTGGTTTTCAGTAAACTGTTAGGTGATTTCAGTTAACAGTTGGCTGGACAGATTGATTAAACAACATCCTCGCTGTAATTTTTGGTCGGAATGAAAGGAAAAGGGAGAGACCTATGCAAATTTTTGTGCTCTATCGATTTATATACTTTTCACAAGGAAATACTTATTAGTTCAGCTCTCCCTTCCGGGCATTTTTTTCACGAACTCGAAAGCTGGAAAAAAAGACTGAAATGCCCCAATTGCTCAGCGTGATTTCAAGGGCCGACATTTTATTTAGTACAACAGCTTATGTTCCGTCGAACAACATTTTATACTCTGTAGTAATGAAATCACTAAATAAATCTTTCGGTACTTGGTTTTCAGTCAACTGTTAGGTGATCTCAGTTAACAGTTGACTGGACAAACTGATTAAACCACTGCCTCGCTGTAATTCTTAGTCGGAATGAAAGGAAAAGTGAGAGACCTATGCAACTTCGCGTGCTCTATCCAGGAAATACTTATTAGTTCAGCTTTCCCTTCCGTGCATTTTTCTCACGAACTCGACAGCTGGAAAAAAGACAGAAATGCCCCTATTGCCAAGCGTGATTACAAGGGCCGATAATTTATTTAGTACAACAGCTTATGCTCCGTCGAACAACATTTTATACTCTGTAGTAATGAAATCACTAAATAAATCTTTCGGTACTTGGTTTTCAGTCAACTGTTAGGTGATTTCAGTTAACAGTTGGCTGGACAAATTGATTAAACAACATCCTCGCTGTAATTTTTGGTCGGAATGAAAGGAAAAGGGAGAGACCTATGCAAATTTTTGTGCTCTATCCATTTATATACTTTTCACAAGGAAATACTTATTAGTTCAGCTCTCCCTTCCGGGCATTTTTTTCACGAACTCGAAAGCTGGAAAAAAAGACTGAAATGCCCCAATTGCTCAGCGTGATTTCAAGGGCCGACATTTTATTTAGTACAACAGCTTATGTTCCGTCGAACAACGTATAATCTGTAGTAATGAAATCACGAAATAAATATTTCGGTAATTGGTGTTCAGTCAACTGTTCGGTGATTTCAGTTAACAGTTGACTAGAAAAATAGATTAAACCACTGCCTCGCTGTAATTTTTAGTCGGAATGAAATGAAAAGTGAGAGACCTGTGTAAATTTGTGTGCTCTATCCATTTTTATACTTTCCGCAAGGAAATACTTATTAGTTCAGCTCTCCCTTCCGCGCATTTTTCTGACGAACTCGAAAGCTGGAAAAAAGACTGAAATGCCCCAATTGCCAAGCGTGATTACAAGGCCGATAATATATTTAGTACAACAGCTTATGCTCCATCGAACAACATATTACTCTGTAGTAATGAAATCACTAAATAAATCTTTCGGTACTTGGTTTTCAGTCAACTGTTAGGTGATTGACAGCTGACTCAACAGTTGACTTAAAAAAAATTAAGATTTATTAAAAGATATATATATTTTCAGTAGTAGACATGAGAGGGAATAGGCTAAAAATTTAAATATGGGCTAGTGGGATGGGTAGGAGGGTTAACAGTTAAGTACGGTAGTAATTTTTACTCTTTTTGATGATTTTATCAGTACTAAAGTAGACGACTATATTTATTATTTCATCTTAACCAACATAACAGTATTCTGTTCGCAAAGAAATACGTATTAGTACAGCTTTCTGCTGCGCCCATTTTTCTTACGGAGTCGAACGCTGAAAAAAGACTGAAATGCCACAATTGCCAAGCGTGATCCTAATACGCCGGGATTGTATGTAATACATCCTCTTATGCTCTATGGAATAACATATAATTCGTATTAATGAAATCATATTAATTAAAAATATCGCTTCTTGGTTTTCAGACATTTGTTAGGTGATTTCACTCAACTGTTGAGTGGAAAGAAAATTTTATACCCCTGCCAAAGTGCTCCCGATTACTGTTTCCGAGAAGCTTATCGGTCAGAAAGAAGGCCGGTTATGCAGAATTTGAGCTATCCTAACTCCCTTATTGGCAATACACTGCTAATCACGCTGGACACGATTCATCTCTTTACGCGACGTTCCGCTCAGGCTCCCGATCAATGTTTCCGGGAAGCTTAGTAGTCAGAAAGAATGCAGGTTAGGCAGAATTTGGACTATAAAAACTCGTCTATTGCCATTACACTGATTAACACGCTGGAAACATTTCATTTCTTTAAATGGCTGCCTGCTCAGGTTCAAGATCACTTTTTCCCAGAAGCTTATAGGTCAGAAAGAAGGCAGGCTATGCAGAATTTTGGCTATACGAACTCCTCTATCGACAATACACTGAATATCACGATGAACACGATTCATCTCTTTACGCGACGGCCTGCTCATGATCCCGATCACTGTTTCTGAGAAGCTTATCGCCCAGAAAGAACCCCTAACTTCCCTGATTATCACCCTGAACACTTTTGACACTTTCTTTTTGTAAGAATATCAGTAAAAAGAAGATAAATTGTCTTATTAGCATTTCCACTTCCAATAAACTTCCAGATATATAAAAAAATTAATTTTCGATGGGACTGTTGATTGGAATCACTCAACTGTTAGCTGCCATCACTCAACTGTTAACTGGCATTACTTACCTGTTAACTAGTCTCATTCAATAGCTGAACGATAAGAGAGATATTTAATTGCCACTTACTACAGCTTTATTTCTTTTTGTGTAGGATATTTCTGAAAATAACGCACACAGATTTATTAGCCTATCCAATTTCATTAAGCTTCGACCAAAATATTCAGAGACAATATAAACTTCCACGAAACTGTTAGCTTGAAAAACGCAACTGTTAACTGGCATTAGTAAACTGTTAACTGGCATCACTCAACTGTTAACTGGCATCCCTTAACTGTTAATTTGCATCGCTCAACTGTTAACTGGTATCACTCAACTGTTAACTAGTCTAACTCAACAGTTGAGAAATCAGAGAGATATATAATTGCCTTTTAATAAAGCGTTATTTCTTTTTGTGAAAATATCACTAAAAAGAACGTACAAAGTCTTATCAGCGTGTTCACTTTCAATAAACTTGGAGCATAACTTTCAGAGATATTAAAAAATAAATATTCCACGGGACTGTAAACTAGCATCACTCAACTGTTAACTGGCATCATTCAACTGTTTAATGGCATCACTGAACTGTTAACTGGCATCGCTCAACTGTTAACTCCCATCACTCAACTGTTAACCTGTCTAACTCAACAGTTGAGCGATCAGAGAGATATTTAATTACCTTTACTAACGCTTTATTTCTTTTTCTGAGAATATCCCTAGAAAGAACGTACAAAGTCTTATTAGCCTCTCCACGTTCAATAAACTTGGATCATCACTTTAAGAGATATTAAACAAAAGATTTTCCACGGGACTGTCAACTGGCATCACAATTCAGTGCCGAACAGGTTATTTTCTGGCATATCTTCAAAAAAGTAGTGTACCCTCGTTCTTTTCTGACATATCTTCAAAAAAGGCATGAAAACCTGTTAGTCGAACTTTAAGGAGATACCTGTGTGGAGTGCTTTAAGAAGATACTTGTTTGAGGTGCTTTAAGGAGATACCTGTTTAGAGTATTTTAGGGAGATAACTCTGTGAGTTCTTTAAAGAGATACCTGTTTGAAGTGCTTTAAGGAGATACCTTTGTGGAGTGCTTCAAGGAGATACCTGTTTGAGGTGCTTTAAGGAGATACCTGTGTGGAGTGCTTTAAGAAGATACCTGTTTGAGGTGCTTTAAGGAGATACCTGTGTGGAGTGCTTTAAGGAGATACCTACCTGTTTGAGGTGCTTTACGACCTGTGTGGAGTGCTCTAAGGAGATACCTGTTTGAGGTACTTTAAGGAGATACCTGTGTGGAGTGCTTTAAGGAGATAACTGTTTGGAGTGCTTTAAGGAGATACCTGTCTGAGGTGATTTAAGGAGATACCTGTGTGGAGTGCTTTAAGGGGATACCTGTTTGAGGTGCTTTAAGGAGATACCTGTGTGGAGTGCTTTAAGGAGATACTTGTGTTGGGTGCTTTAAGGAGACAACTGTGTGGAGTGCTTTAAAGAGATACCTGTTTGAGGTGCTTTAAAGAGATAACTGTGTGGAGTGCTTTAAGGAGATACCTGTGTGGAGTGCTTTAAGAAGATACCTGTTTGAGGTGCTTTTAAGGAGATACCTGTTTAGAGTATTTTAGGGAGATAACTCTGTGAGTTCTTTAAAGAGATACCTGTTTGAAGTGCTTTAAGGAGATACCTTTGTGGAGTGCTTCAAGGAGATACCTGTTTGAGGTACTTTAAGGAGATACCTGTGTGGAGTGCTTTAAGGAGATAACTGTTTGGAGTGCTTTAAGGAGATACCTGTCTGAGGTGATTTAAGGAGATACCTGTGTGGAGTGCTTTAAGGGATACCTGTTTGAGGTGCTTTAAGGAGATACCTGTGTGGAGTGCTTTAAAGAGATACCTGTTTGAGGTGCTTTAAGGAGATACCTGTGTGGAGTGCTTTAAGGAGATACCTGTCTGAGGTGCTTTAAGGAGATACCTCTGTGGAGTGCTTTAAGGAGATAACTGTTTGGAGTGCTTTAAGGAGATACCTGTTTGAGGTGCTTTAAAGAGATAACTGTGTGGAGTGCTTTAAGGAGATACTTGTGTTGGGTGCTTTAAGGAGACAACTGTGTGGAGTGCTTTAAAGAGATACCTGTTTGAGGTGCTTTAAAGAGATAACTGTGTGGAGTGCTTTAAGGAGATACCTGTGTGGAGTGCTTTAAGGAGATACCTGTTTGAGGTATTTTAAGAAGATAACTGTATGGAGTGCTTTAAGGAGATAACTGTTTGGAGTGCTTTAAGGAGATACTTCTGTTGGGTGCTTTAAGGAGACAACTGTGTGGAGTGCTTTAAAAAGATACCTGTTTGAGGTGTTTTAAGGAGATACCTGTGTGGAGTGCTTTAAAGAGATACCTGTTTGAGGTGCTTTAACTGTGTGGAGTGCTTTAAGGAGATAATTTGTATTTCCTCCAGCAAAATGGCGACAAATTCACGAAATTATTGATATATACAATAGTGTTTACGCAGGAGAGTCCGAAATTATAGGCCGATCTCCTTCAAAGTTGATCAGTAGATTAAGCCAACTGTTCCCCATCCAATGAGTTCTTGTCGAATCACATACAATGCTTGGTTCACTAGATAAATGTATTTCCCCCAGCAAAATGGCGACAAATTCACGAAATCATTGATATTTACAATAGTGTTTACGCAGGAGAGTCCGAAATTATAAGCCGATCACCTTCAAATTTTATCAGTACATTACCCGGCTGTTTCGTACTACACAGTTATCTCCTTAAAGCACTCCATACAGTTATCTCCTTAAAGCACTCCACACAGTTATCTCCTTAAAGCACTCAACACAAGTATCTCCTTAAAGCACTCAGCACGTATCGGTCAGAAAGAAGTCAGGTTTTTCAGAATTTGAGCTATTGTAAATATCAATAATTTCGTGAATTTGTCGCCAATTTGCCGGGGAAATACATGTACCTAGCGAACCAAGCATCGTATCTGATTCGATAAGAGCTCACTGGATTGGGAACAGCCGGCTTAATTTACTGAAAAATTTGAAGGCGATCGGCCTATAATTTCGGACTCTCCTGCGTAAACACTATTGTAAATATCAATAATTTCGTTAATTTGTCGCCATTTTGCTGGGTGAAATACATGTATCTAGCGAACCAAGCATCGTATGTGATTCGACAAGAGCTCATTGTATGGGGAACAGCCAGCTTAATCTACTGATAGTTTATTAATCTACTTAATCTATCGTTAAAGCACCCCACACAAGTATCTCCTTAGAGCACTCCAAACATTTATCTCCTTAAAGCACCTCAAACAGGTATCTCTTTAAAGCACTCCACACAGTTATCTCCTTAAAGCACTCCACAGAGTTATCTCCTTAAAGCACTCCACACAGGTATCTCCTTAAAGCACCTCAAACAGGTATCCCTTTAAAGCACTCCACACATGTATCTCCTTAAAGCACTCAACACAGGTATCTCCTTAAAGCACCCCACACAGCTCCTTAAAGCACCTCAAACAGGTTTCAAGCACTCCACACAGGTGTCTCATTAAAGCACCCCACACAGCTATCTCCTTAAAGCACCTAAAACAGGTTTCTCCTTAAAGCAATCCACACAGTAATCACCTTAAAGCACCTCAAACAGGTATCCCTTTAAAGCACTCCACACAGGTATCTCCTTAAAGCACCCAACAGCTATCTGCTTAAAGTACCTCAAACATGTATCCCTTTAAAGCCCTCCACACAGTTTTATCGTTAAAGCACTCAAAACAGGTATCTCGTTAGAGCACTCCACACAAGTATCTCCGTAAAGCACTCCACAGAGTTATCTCCTTAAAATACTCCTCACAGGTATCACCTTAAAGCACCTCAAACAGGTATATCCTTAAAGCACTCTACACAGGTATCTCCTTAAAGCACTCCACATAGTTAACTCCTTAAAGCAACCCAAACAGGTATCTCCTGAAAGCAACCCAAACAGCTATCTCCTTAAAGCACCTCAAACAGGTATCTCTTTAAAGCACTCCACACATTTATCTCCTTAAAGCATTCAACGCAAGTATCTCCTTAAAGCACTCCACACAGTTATCTCCTTAAACACTCCACAGTTTTTCTCTTTAAAGCACTCCACACAGTTATCTCCTTAAAGCACTCCACACAGTTATCTCCTTAGAGCACCTCAAAGAGGTATCTCCTTAAAGCACTCAACACAGGTATCTCCTTAAAGCACCCCACACAGCTCCTTAAAGCACCTCAAACAGGTATATCCTTAAAGCACTCCACACAGGCGTCTCATTAAAGCACCCCACACAGCTATCTCCTTAAAGCACCTAAAACAGGTTTCTCCTTAAAGCACTCCACACAGTAATCTCCTTAATGCACCTCAAACAGGTATCTCCTTAAAGCACTCAACACAGGTATCTCGTTAAAGCACTCCGCACAGGTATCTCCTTAAAGCACTCCACACAGTAATCTCCTTAAAGGACCCCTCTTGCCTATTCTGCCTTTTATAATATACCTAGCTCCCATACAGAATTATAAGCTTCCCAAACCCCCATCTTTCTCGATTGTTTCGTTTTGTGCCTACGAAATTTTAGCGCTTTTTTGGCCTTGCCGAGTTTTACCTGTCACACAACGAAACGTTTGCGCAGAGTCTTCAATGTCCACTGACAGCTGTTTCACAAATAAGGATCTGAGAAGCTTCTGTTTATTACTTCTTTTATTTGCTTAGTTTTCCCACTTTTTAACCACGGCGCGTTCAGTTTTCAAATGTTTTGCGCCCAGCCGCCGCGTCGGATGACAGGAAGGCTGGACATAGTCGACAAGCGCTAACAAGAAAATCACTAATTTCAGGTGGGAAGTAATGGTATTTCCGAAAAGGTTTTTTTCTGATCTATTTCATACGGAAAAGATCATTTTAGTAAGTGTTGTACTTTAAAGCACCTCAAACAGGTATCTCCTTAAAGCACTCAACACAGGTATCTCGTTAAAGCACTCCGCACAGGTATCTCCTTAAAGCACTCCACACAGTTATTTACTTAAAGCACTCCACACTTTTATCTCCTTAAAGCACTCCACACAGTTATCTCCTTAAACCACCTCAAACAGATATCTCTTTAAAGCACTCCACAAATTTCATCACTCAACTGTTAACTAGCCTCATTCAATAGTTGTATGACGAGAGAGATATTTAAATGCCGCAGACTATATCTTTATTTCTTTTTGTGTAGGATATCCTTTAAAAGAATGCACATGGATTTATTAGCCTGTCCAAATTCATTAAACTTCGACCAAAACATTCAGAGACAATATAAAATGAAGTTTCCACGAAACTGTCAACTGTTAACTAGCATTAGCAAACTGTTAACTTGAATGACTCATTTGTTAACTGGCATCATTCAACTGTTAACTGGCTTCACTCAATTGTTAACTGGCATCGCTAAGCTGTTAACTGGCATCACACAACTGTTAACTGGCATCACTCAACTGTTAACTGGCATCGCTCGACTGTTAACTTACATCGCTTAACTGTTAACTGGCACCACTCAACTGTTTACTGGCATCACTTAACCGTTAACTGGCACCACTCAACTGTTTACTGGCATCACTCAAATGTTAAATACATCACTCAATTTTTAACTGGCATCGCTCAACTGTTAACTGACATCGCTCAACTGCTAACTGTAATCACTCAATGGTTAACTAGTCTAGCTCAACAGTTGAGCGATCAGAGAGATATGTAATTGCCTTTTACTAATACTTTATTTCTTTTTGTTAGAATATCACTAGAAAGAACGTACAAAGTCTTTCTAGCATTGGCATCACTAAACTATTAACTGGCATCACGCAACTGTTAACTGGCATCGCTTAACTGTTAACTGGTATCACTCAACTGTTAACTAGCATCACTCAACTGTTAGCTGGCATCAATCAACTTTATTGTTAACTGACATCACGCAACTGTTAACTGGCATCACTCAACTGTTAACTGGCATCGCTCAACTGTTAACTAATGTCGCTCAACTAATAACTGGCATCACTCAAATGTTAACTGGCATCACTCAAATGTTAACTGGCATCACTCAGCGGTTAACTGGCATCAATCAACTTTACTGTTAACTGGCATCACTTAACTGTTAACTGGCATCACTTAACTGTTAACTAGTCTAGCTCAACAGTTGATGGATCAGAGAGATTTGTAATTTCCTTTTACTATCGCTTTATTTCTTTTTGTGAGAATATCACTACAAAGAACGTACAAAGTCTTGTTAGCCTCTCCACTTTTAATAAACTTGGACCAAAACTTTCAGAGATATTAAAAATTTTCCACGGGACTGTTAACTGGCATCACTAAACTATTAACTGGCATGACTCAACTGTTAACTGGCATCGCTCAACTGTTAACTGGATCACTCAACTGTTAACTAGTCTCATTCAACAGTTGGATGATGAGAGATATATTTAATTGCCGCTAACTATATCTTTATTTCTTTTTGTGCAGGATATCCCTTAAAAGAATGCAAGCAGATTTATTAGCCTGTCCAAATTCATTAAACTCTGACCAAAACATTCAGGGACAATATAAAATCAAGTTTCCACGAAACTATCAACTGTTATCTGACATTAGTAAACTGTTAACTGGCATGACTCAACAGCTAACTGGCATCACTCAACTGTAAACTGGCATCGCTCAACTGTTGACTGACATCACTCAAATAATAACTGGCATCACTAAACTGTTAACTGGCATCACTCATCTGTTAACTGGCATCACTCAACTGTTAACTGGCATCGCTCAACTGTAACTGGCATCACGCAACTGTTAACTGGCATCACTCAACTGTTAACTGGCTTAACTCAACTGTTAACTGGCATCGCTCAGCTGTTAACTGGCATCACGCAACTGTTAACTGGCATCACTCAACTGTTAACTGGCATCGCTCGACTGTTAACTTACATCGCTCAGCTGTTACCTGGCACCACTCAATTGTTAACTAGTCTAGCTCAACAGTTTAACGATCAGAGAGATATGTAATTGCCTTTTACTAAAACTTTATTTCTTTTTGTTAGAATATCACTAGAACTGTTGCTCAACACGCTCAACTGTTGACTGACATCGCTCAAATAATAACTGGCATCACGCAACTGTTAACTGGCATCACTCAACTGTTAACTTGCATCGCTCAACTGTTGACTGACATCGCTCAGCTGTTAACTGGCATCACGCAACTGTTAACTGGCATCACTCAACTCTTAACCGACACCACTCAACTGTTTACTGGCATCACTCAACTGTTAACTACATCACTCAACTGTTAACTGGCATCGCTCAACTGTTAACTGGCATCACTCAACGGTTAACTAGTCCCATTCAACAGTTGGATGATGAGAGAGATATTTAATTGCCGCTAACTACATCTTTATTTCTTTTTGTGTAGGATAAACCTTAAAAGAATGCACACAGATTTATTAGCCTGTCCAAATTCATTAAACTTCGACCAAAACATTCAGAGACAATATAAAATCAAGTTTCCACGAAATTGTCAACTGTTAACGGGCATTAGTAAACTGTTAAGTGGCAAGACTCAACTGTTAACTGGCATCATTCAACTTTTAACTGGAATCACTCTACTGTTACCTGGCATCGCTCAACTGTTAACTGGCATCACTCAACAGTGAACTGGCGTCACTCAACTGTTAACTGGCGTCGCTCAACTGTTAACTGACATCGCTCAGCTGTTAACTGGCATCACTCAACTGTTAACTAGTCTAGCTGAATAGTTGAGTGATCAGAGAGATATGTTCTTTCAGTTCAGTTCAGTTCAATTTATTAAATTTAAAAATAATTGAACAAAATAAATTTCGGACCCCTACAAAGCTCCGTGGCCCGTTACATAGGGGTTAATACCAAAAATAAACAACAAAAAAACGAGTCTCTTCACTATTAAATCATAATAAATAAAGAAATTGCCTTTTACTAACGCTTTATTTCTTTTTTTGAGAATATCACTACAAAGAACGTACAAAGTCTTATTAGCCTCTCCACTTTTAATAAACTTGGACCAAAACTTTCAGAGATATTCAAAATTTTCCACGGGACTGTTAACTGGCATCACTCAACTGTTAACTGGCATCGCTCAACTGTTAACTGGAATCACTCAACTGTTAACTAGTCTCATTCAACAGTTGGATGATGAGAGAGATATTTAATTGCCGCTAACTACATCTTTATTTCTTTTTGTGTAGGATGAACCTTAAAAGAATGCACACAGATTTATTAGCCTGTCCAAATTCATTAAACTTCGACCAGAACATTCAGAGACAATATAAAATCAAGTTTCAACGAAATTGTCAACTGTTAACGGGCATTAGTAAACTGTTAAGTGGCATGACTCAACTGTTAACTGGCATCATTCGACTTTTCACTGGAATCACTCTACTGTTAACTGGCATCGCTCAACTGTTAACTGGCCACACGCAACTGTTAACTGGCATCGCTCACCTGTTAACTGGCATCGCTCAACGGTTAACTGACATCGCTCAACTGTTAACTGGCATCACTCAACTGTTAACTGGCATCACTCAACTGTTAACTGGCATCACTCAACAGTTAACTGGCGTCACTCAACTGTTAGCTGGCGTCGCTCAACTGATAACTGACATCGCTCAGCTGTTAACTGGCATCACTCAACTGTTAACTAGTCTAGCTGAATAGTTGAGCGATCAGAGAGATATGTAATTGCCTTTTACTAACGCTTTATTTCTTTTTGTGAGAATATCACTAGAAAGAACGTACAGAGTCTTATTAGCCTCTCCACTTTTAATAAACTTGGACCAAAACTTTCAGAGATATTAAAAATTTTCCACAGGACTGTTAACTGGCATCACTCAACTGTTAACTGGCATCACTCAACTGTTAACTGGCTTCGCTCAACTGTTAACTGGCATCATTCAACTGTTAACTGGCTTCACTCAACTGTTAACTGGCATCGCTCAGCTGTTAACTGGCATCACGCTACTGTTAACTGGCATCACTCAACTGTTAACTGGCATCGCTCGACTGTTAACTTACATCGCTCAACTGTTGACTGGCACCACTCAACTGTTTACTGGCATCACTCAACTGTTAACTGGCACCACTCAACTGTTTACTGGCATCACTCAACTGTTAACTACATCACTCAAGTTAACTGGCATCGCTCAACTGTTAACTGACATCACTCAACTGTTAACTGGCATCACTCAATTGTTAACTAGTCTAGCTCAACAGTTGAGCGATCAGAGAGATATGTAATTGCCTTTTACTAATACTTTATTTCGTTTTGTTAGAATATCACTAGCAAGAACGTACAAAGTGTTTTTAGCCTCTCCACTCTTAATAAACTTGGACCAAAACTTTCAGAGATATTAAAAATTTTCCACAGGACTGTTAACTGGCATCACTCAACTGGCATAACTAAACTGTTAACTGGCATCCACTCAACTGTTAACTGGCATCAATCAACTTTACTGTTAACTGGCATCGCTCAACTGTTAACTTGCATCATAGTACAGGAAAATGAGCTCCAAAAAGAGGTCGACCCCAAACAAATTGCAACAGAAATGATTTTTACACCATCTTGTAGAGAAAAAAAAGCTGAACAACATATCCATTTTCGCATATCCTCGCTCGACGCAAAATAAGTGTTTTTTGGCTTTTAATAATTTTTTTTTACATATTTTGAAAAAAAATGTAAAATTTCCGTGGTTGTCCGCTAATCTTTAACTGAAGTACGATTCAGATGCAAAATGACAAGCTGAAACCGAAAATGAAGTCAGATTTGGCGCATAAAGCACCAGAAAAAAAGTTAATGTAATTTTTTCAGCCTATTTCGCAAAAAATGACAATTTTCAGTGTGGCCCGATTTTCTTGAATTAAAATGCTTTCCTGACATAGAATCACGAGCTGAGACCGAAAATGGAGTCATGTTAGGTGTCTGCCGTGCCTGAAAGAAGTTTCGTAACCACAAATGAGTCATCTTTACGTTTTTTTTTTGTAAAAATAAGAAAACTGTTAAGAAAAGTAAAGTAGGAGTCAAACTGCTTTTCAATGCTCAATATTTACAAAACAATACAACACATCCGAAGTTCTACATACTGAGTCGGTTTTAAGAACAAAAATTACAATGTTCGTGGTCGTCTTTTTTCGACTGAAGTATGATCCGGATGCAGAATGACAAGCTGAGGTCATATTTGTGGTGTATCTTCCACCAGAAAAAAGATTCACTATCAATAATATTCGCCGTTATTATTTTTGTAAAGACATTTACTCAGCACTTACTATCCATCAAAATGATCGATTGTAGAAAAAACAAAACATATACATGATCTGGCCATTAGTAGCAGAACCTTCTTGAAGACCAAATAACTTACCCTTGGAAGAACGCACAAAGTAAAACAAAAATGCAGTCGGATAGAAAATTAGTTATGATCAATCAAAGTAATAAAAATTTTTTCGTTCGCGGTTTATCCTGAGACCTACCTACCCTACTCTGAACTTTATTCCATATTTCTGCCATATCGGAATCTAGTAAAGTTTTGCGAGAAAACGTATTCCTAGGATTAATAAAATGCATATGACATATTATTGTTTACAAAAATTTTTACGCACTGTGCACCACAAATCAGATGATTCGACTTAGCAAGCCAAAATCGGATCCAAAATCCTGGGTTCGAATGGAACACAGCAATCACTTATGGTCGAGAATCACCCATTGAAATAGTTTACTCTTTTCCCCTCAGTGACTGATCTTCCAGCTTTTGAAGACACGTGTATTTACTCTCGATGTAACCTTTGACCAACCCCTGTGGTGGAAATTCATGAAACTGGTCCAAACAGCTTCACCAGGAAGCGGACATTCAGTGTTCGACCTGAAACTTGGAGGATTCCACGCCACGATGAGCTTATGATGCTACATCCTGGAGGAGTCTGGACTGGGAGTCCTGACTCGAAATATGTCTGGACCGGGAGTCAGGACTCGGAAGATGTCCGGACTGGGAGTCAGGACTCGGAAGATGTCCGGACTGGGAGTCAGGACTCGGAAGATGGCCGGACTGGAAGTCAGGACTCGGAGATGTCCTTTCAGCGGATAAGTGATCGCCAGAAGCATAGCCTACGTCGCCAGGTAATGATTGACGCGGCGCTACACGCTATTCTGCTTTCCACGACCATCTGAACAGATCATGGAACTTTTTCACGAAGCTGATGAACAAGGAAGTAAATGTTGAGGATGTAGCATGTAATCATTCCTTAGAATAAATACTGGAACTGATCAGGACTGCTACAGTATCGGATGTCAAAGCTGTGGTTCCAGTATTGGGAGATGCTTCGGTACTGCGAAACTTCATAAAATTGAAGGATCTGGATCATGGGAAGTCTGGTGAAGACACCCTTCTCCTGATCTGTGGCGTCGATAGGAGGAGACCTGAATAAGCTCCAAAGGGAAGATTTCGAAAAAGTGACAACGACAAGTTCGTTTGTTCACCCAGAACAGTCACCATCAATGGTTGATGTAGCAAAATAACACAACTACCGAGCTTTTTTTCTTTTATCAAGTTTAGGAATGAACAGGGGAGCTTGATCCTCAACTGAAAATCGAGGAAATGGGGTATAATAATCAAGATGACTTCTTATACCCGTTAGCAAATGACCTTCAACAAGCTCTGCGCATGCTCTTAGAATCGACTTAAAATCGACGATGCTCTTAAAATATACTAAGATCCCAAAATTCGTGGAGATCTTATGTTGATGATGATGAAACTTCTTTCTGGTACACTAGACACCCAGGTTGATTCCATTTTTGGCCTCAGCTCGAGGTTATATGTCAGGCTAGCACTTTCGTTCAAGAAAATCGGACCAGTGTGGAATTTTGTACTTTTTCAATAGTTGGTTGAAAAAATGACGTTAACTTTTTCTGGTACTTTATGCGTCAAATCTGACTTCATTTTCGATTTCACCTTGTCATCTGCATTAGAATCGTACTTCAGTTCAAGACTAAAGGACAACCACGAAAACTGAGCATTGAAAAGCAGTTTGTATTCGTACTTCACTTTTCTTAATCATTTTCCTATTTTTACTAAAAATTCGAAAAGATCACATATCTATGGTTACGAAACTTTCTTGATTTCATTTTCGGTCTCAGCTCGTGATTACATGTCCGGATCGCACTTTCATTCAGGAAAATCGGGCCAAATAAAAAATTGCTCTTTTTCGCGAAATAGGTTGAAAAAATGGCAATAACTTTTTTCTGGTGCTTTATACGCCAAATCTGATTTTATTTTCGGTTTCAGCTTGTCATTTTGCAATGGAATCATACTTCAGTTCAAGACTAGCGGACAACCACGAAAGTTTTGTATTTTTTTCGAAATACGTAAAAAAAGGCATTAAATGCCAAAAAACGCTTATTTTGCGTCGAGCGAGAATATGCGAAAATGGATATGTTGTTCAGCTTTTTTTTCTCTACAAGATGGTGTAAAAATCATTTCTGTTGCAATTTGTTTCGGGTCAAACCTCCATTTGCCTGTACTATCACTCAACTGTTAACTGTCGTCACTCAACTGTTAGGTGACATCGCTCAGCTGTTAACTGGCATTACTCAACTGTTAACTGGCATCACTCAACTGTTAACTAGTCTAGCTCAACAGTTGATCGATCAGAGAGATTTGTAATTTCCTTTTACTAACGCTTTATTTCTTTTTTTGAGAATATCACTACAAAGAACTTACAAAGTCTTATTAACCTCTCCACTTTTAATAAACTTGGATCAAAACTTTCAGATATATTCAAAATTTTCCACGGGACTGTTAACTGGCATCACTCAACTGTTAACTGGCATCGCTCAACTGTTAACTGGAATCACTCAACTGTTAACTAGTCTCATTCAACAGTTGGATGATGAGAGAGATATTTAATTGCCGCTAACTACATCTTTATTTCTTTTTGTGTAGGATGAACCTTAAAAGAATGCACACAGATTTATTAGCCTGTCCAAATTCATTAAACTTCGACCAAAACATTCAGAGACAATATAAAATCAAGTTTCCACGAAATCGTCAACTGTTAAGGGGCATTAGTAAACTGTTAAGTGGCATGACTCAACTGTTAACTGGCATCATTCGACTTTTAACTGGAATCACTCTACTGTTACCTGGCATCGCTCAACTGTTAACTGGCATCACGCAACTGTTAACTGGCATCGCTCACCTGTTAACTGGCATCGCTCAACGGTTAACTGACATCGCTCAACTGTTAACTGGCATCACTCAACTGTTAACTGGCATCACTCAACTGTTAACTGGCATCACTCAACAGTTAACTGGCGTCACTCAACTGTTAACTGGCGTCGCTCAACTGTTAACTGACATCGCTCAGCTGATAACTGGCATCACTCAACTGTTAACTAGTCTAGCTGAATAGTTGAGCGATCAGAGAGATATGTAATTGCCTTTTACTAACGCTTTATTTCTTTTTGTGAGAATATCACTAGAAAGAACGTACAGAGTCTTATTAGCCTCTCCACTTTTAATAAACTTGGACCAAAACTTTCAGAGATATTAAAAATTTTCCACAGGACTTTTAACTGGCATCACTCAACTGTTAACTGGCATCACTCAACTGTTAACTGGCTTCGCTCAACTGTTAACTGGCATCATTCAACTGTTAACTGGCTTCACTCAACTGTTAACTGGCATCGCTCAGCTGTTAACTGGCATCACGCTACTGTTAACTGACATCACTCAACTGTTAACTGGCATCGCTCGACTGTTAACTTACATCGCTCAACTGTTGACTGGCACCACTCAACTGTTTACTGGCATCACTCAACTGTTAACTGGCACCACTCAACTGTTTACTGGCATCACTCAACTGTTAACTACATCACTCAAGTTAACTGGCATCGCCCAACTGTTAACTGACATCACTCAACTGTTAACTGGCATCACTCAATTGTTAACTAGTCTAGCTCAACAGTTGAGCGATCAGAGAGATATGTAATTGCCTTTTACTAATACTTTATTTCGTTTTGTTAGAATATCACTAGCAAGAACGTACAAAGTGTTTTTAGCCTCTCCACTCTTAATAAACTTGGACCAAAACTTTCAGAGATATTAAAAATTTTCCTCAGGACTGTTAACTGGCATCACTCAACTGGCATAACTAAACTGTTAACTGGCATCCACTCAACTGTTAACTGGCATCAATCAACTTTACTGTTAACTGGCATCGCTCAACTGTTAACTTGCATCACTCAACTGAAGGACCCTCGATCCAAGGACGCTTAGATCCGGGAGATCCAAGGACCCTTGATCCAAGGACCCTTGATCCAAGGACCCTTGCTCCAAAGAAACTTAGATCCGGGAGATCCAAGGACCCTTTTATCAGGGAGATCCAAGAATCCTTGATCCAAGAACCCTTAGATCCGGGAGATCCAAGGACCCTTGATCCAAGGACCCTTGATCCAAGGACCCTTGATCCAAGGACCCTTGATCCAAGGACCCTTGATCAAAGGACCCTTGATCCAAGGACCCTTGATCCGGGAGATGAAAGGACCCTTTGATCCGGGAGATCGAAGGACCCTTTGATCAGGGAGATCCAAGGACCCTTTGATTCGGGAGATTCAGGACCCTTGATCCAAGGACCCTTGATCCAAGGACCCTTGATCCAAGGACCCTTGATCCAAGGACCCTTGATCCAAGGACCCTTGATCCAAGGACCCTTGATCCAAGGACCCTTGATCCAAGGACCCTTGATCCAAGGACCCTTGATCCAAGGACCCTTGATCCAAGGACCCTTGATCCAAGGACCCTTGATCCAAGGACTCTTGATCCAAGGACCCTTGATCCAAGGACCCTTGATCCAAGGACCCTTGATCCAAGGACCCTTAAGGACCCTTAGATCCGGGAGATCCAAGGACCCTTTGATCCGGGAGATCAAAGGACCCTTTGATCAGGGAGATCCAAGGACCCTTTGATTCGGGAGATCCAAGGACCCTTGATCCAAGGACCCTTGATCCAAGGACCCTTGATCCAAGGACCCTTGATCCAAAGACCCTTGATCCAAGGACCCTTAGATCTGGGAGATCCAAGGATCCTTGATCCAAGGAATCTTGATCCAAGGACCCTTGATCCAAGGACCCTTTATCCAAGGACCCTTGATCCAAGGACCCTTGATCCAAGGACCCTTTATCCAAGGACCCTTTATCCAAGGACCCTTGATCCAAGGACCCTTAGATTCGGGAGATCCAAGGACCCTTTGATCCGGGAGATAAAAGGACCCTTTGATCCGGGAGATCCAAGGACCCTTTTATTCGGGAGATCCAAGGACCCTTGATCCAAGGACTCTTGATTGTGGATCAAGGGATCAAGAGTCCTTGGATCAAGGGTCCTTGGTAAAAGGACCCTGGATAAAAGGACCCTTGATCCAAGGACCCTTGATCCAAGGACCCTTGATCCAAGGACCCTTGATCCAAGGACCCTTAGATTCGGGAGATCCAAGGACCCTTTGATCCGGGAGATCAAAGGGCCCTTTGATCCGGGAGATCCAAGGCCCCTTTTATTCGGGAGATCCAAGGGCCCTTGATCCAAGGACCCTTGATCCAAGGACCCTTGATCCAAGGACCCTTGATCCAGGACCCTTGATCCAAGGACTCTTGATCCAAGGACCCTTGATCCAAAGATACTTAGATCCGGGAGATCCAAGGACCCTTTTATCAGGGAGATCCAAGAATCCTTGATCCAAGAACCCTTAGATCCTGGAATCCAAGGACCCTTTGATCCAGGAGATCCAAGGATCCTTGATTCAAGGACCCTTTGATACGGGAGATCCAAGGATCCTTGATCCAAGGACCCTTGATCCAAGGACCCTTTGATCCGGGAGATCCAAGGATCCTTGATCCAAGGACCCTTGATCCAAGGACCCTTGATCCAAGGACCCTTGATCCAAGGACCCTTGATCCAAGGTCCCTGGATAAAAGGACCCTTGATCCAAGGACCCTTGATCCAAGGACCCTTGATCCAAGGATCCTTGATCCAAGGACCCTTGATCCAAGGACCCTTGATCCATGGACCCTTTGATCAAGGAGATCCAAGGACCCTTGATCCAAGGACGCTTAGATCCGGGAGATCCAGGGGACCCTTGATCCAAGGACCCTTGATCCAAGGACCCTTGATCCAAGGTCCCTGGATAAAAGGACCCTTGATCCAAGGACCCTTGATCCAAGGACCCTTGATCCAAGGACCCTTGATCCAAGGACCCTTGATCCAAGGACCCTTGATCCAAGGATCCTTGATCCAAGGACCCTTGATCCAAGGACCCTTGATCCAAGGACCCTTGATCAAAGTACCCTTGATCCAAGGACCCTTGATCCAAGGACCCTTGATCCATGGACCCTTTGATCAAGGAGATCCAAGGACCCTTGATCCAAGGACCCTTGATCCAAGGACCCTTTGATCAAGGAGATCCAAGGACCCTTGATCCAAGGACGCTTAGATCCGGGAGATCCAAGGGCCCTTGATCCAAGGACCCTTCGACCCGGGAGATCCAAGGACCTTTTGATCCGGGAGATCCAAGGACCCTTGATCCAAGGACCCTTGATCCAAGGACCCTTGATCCAAGGACCCTTGATCCAAGGACCCTTGATCCAAGGACCCTTGATCCAAGGACCCTTGATCCAAGGACCCTTGATCCAAAGAAACTTAGATCCGGGAGATCCAAGGACCCTTTTATCAGGGAGATCCAAGAAACCTTGATCCAAGAACCCTTAGATCCGGGAGATCCAAGGACCCTTTGATCCAGGAGATCCAAGGATCCTTGATTCAAGGACGCATTGATCCGGGAGATCCAAGGATCCTTGATCCAAGGACCCTTTGTTCCGGGAGATCCAAGGACCCTTGATCCAAGGACCCTTGATCCAAGGACCCTTGATCCAAGGACCCTTGATCCAAGGACCCTTGATGTAAGGACCCTTGATCCAAGGACCCTTGATCCAAGGACCCTTAATCCAAGGACCCTTGATCCAAGGACCCTTGATCCAAGGACCCTTGATCCAAGGACCCTTGATCCAAGGACCCTTGATCCAAGGACCCTTGATCCAAGGACCCTTGATCCAAGGACCCTGGATGGGAGATCGAAGGACCCTTTGATCAGGGAGATCCAAGGCCCCTTTGATTCGGGAGATCCAAGGACCCTTGATCCAAGGACCCTTAGATCCGGGAGATCCAAGGACCCTTTGGTCCGGGAGATCCAAGGACCATTGATCCAAGGACCCTTGATCCAAGGACCCTTGATCCAAGGACCCTTGATCCAAGGACCCTTGATCCAAGGACCCTTGATCCAAGGACCCTTGATCCAAGGACTCTTGATCCAAGGACCCTTGATCCAAGGACCCTTGATCCAAGGACCCTTGATCCAAGGACCCTTGATCCAAGGACCCTTGATCCAAGGACCCTTGATCCAAGGACCCTTGATCCAAGGACCCTTGATCCAAGGACCCTTGATCCAAGGACCCTTGATCCAAGGACCCTTGATCCAAGGACCCTTGATCCAAGGACCCTTGATCCAAGGACCCTTAGATCCGGGAGATCCAAGGACCCTTTGATCCGGGAGATCAAAGGACCCTTTGATCAGGGAGATCCAAGGACCCTTTGATTCAGGAGATCCAAGGACCCTTGATCCAAGGACCCTTAGATCCGCGAGATCCAAGGATCCTTGATCCAAGGACCCTTGATCCAAAGATCCTTAGATCCGAGAGATCCAAGGATCCTTGATCCAAGGACCCTTGATCGAAGGACCCTTGATCCAAGGACCCTGGATAAAAGGACCCTTGATCCAAGGACCCTTTATCCAAGGACCCTTGATCCAAGGACCCTTAGATTCGGGAGATCCAAGGACCCTTTGATCCGGGAGATCAAAGGGCCCTTTGATCCGGGAGATCCAAGGACCCTTTTATTCGGGAGATCCAAGGGCCCTTGATCCAAGGACCCTTGATCCAAGGACCCTTGATCCAAGGACCCTTGATCCAAGGACCCTTGATCCAAGGACTCTTGATCCAAGGACCCTTGATCCAAAGATACTTAGATCCGGGAGATCCAAGGACCCTTTTATCAGGGAGATCCAAGAATCCTTGATCCAAGAACCCTTAGATCCGGGAGATCCAAGGACCCTTTGATCCAGGAGATCCAAGGATCCTTGATTCAAGGACCCTTTCATCCGGGAGATCCAAGGATCCTTGATCCAAGGACCCTTGATCCAAGGACCCTTTGATCCGGGAGATCCAAGGATCCTTGATCCAAGGACCCTTGATCCAAGGACCCTTGATCCAAGGACCCTTGATCCAAGGACCCTTGATCCAAGGACCCTGGATAAAAGGACCCTTGATCCAAGGACCCTTGATCCAAAGAAACTTAGATCCGGGAGATCCAAGGACCCTTTTATCAGGGAGATCCAAGAAACCTTGATCCAAGAACCCTTAGATCCGGGAGATCCAAGGACCCTTTGATCCAGGAGATCCAAGGATCCTTGATTCAAGGACGCTTTGATCCGGGAGATCCAAGGATCCTTGATCCAAGGACCCTTTGTTCCGGGAGATCCAAGGACCCTTGATCCAAGGACCCTTGATCCAAGGACCCTTGATCCAAGGACCCTTGATGTAAGGACCCTTGATCCAAGGACCCTTGATCCAAGGACCCTTGATCCAAGGACCCTTGATCCAAGGACCCTTGATCCAAGGACCCTTAGATCCGGGAGATCCAAGGACCCTTTGATCCGGGAGATCAAAGGACCCTTTGATCAGGGAGATCCAAGGACCCTTTGATTCAGGAGATCCAAGGACCCTTGATCCAAGGACCCTTAGATCCGCGAGATCCAAGGATCCTTGATCCAAGGACCCTTGATCCAAAGACCCTTAGATCCGGGAGATCCAAGGATCCTTGATCCAAGGACCCTTGATCCAAGGACCCTTGATCCAAGGACCCTGGATAAAAGGACCCTTGATCCAAGGACCCTTTATCCAAGGACCCTTGATCCAAGGACCCTTAGATTCGGTAGATCCAAGGACCCTTTGATCCGGGAGATCAAAGGGCCCTTTGATCCGGGAGATCCAAGGACCCTTTTATTCGGGAGATCCAAGGGCCCTTGATCCAAGGACCCTTGATCCAAGGACCCTTGATCCAAGGACCCTTGATCCAAGGACTCTTGATCCAAGGACCCTTGATCCAAAGATACTTAGATCCGGGAGATCCAAGGACCCTTTTATCAGGGAGATCCAAGAATCCTTGATCCAAGAACCCTTAGATCCGGGAGATCCAAGGATCCTTGATCCAAGGACCCTTGATCCAAGGACCCTTTGATCCGGGAGATCCAAGGATCCTTGATCCAAGGACCCTTGATCCAAGGACCCTTGATCCAAGGACCCTTGATCCAAGGACCCTTGATCCAAGGACCCTTGATCCAAGGACCCTTGATCCAAGGACCCTTGATCCAAGGACCCTTGATCCAAGGACCCTTGATCCAAGGACCCTGGATAAGAGGACCCTTGATCCAAGGACCCTTGATCCAAGGACCCTTGATCCAAGGATCCTTGATCCAAGGACCCTTGATCAAAGTACCCTTGATCCAAGGACCCTTGATCCAAGGACCCTTGATCCAAGGACCCTTGATCCAAGGACCCTTGATCCAAGGACCCTTGATCCATGGACCCTTTGATCAAGGAGATCCAAGGACCCTTGATCCAAGGACGCTTAGATCCGGGAGATCCAAGGGCCCTTGATCCAAGGACCCTTCGATCCGGGAGATCCAAGGACCCTTTGATCCGGGAGATCCAAGGACCCTTGATCCAAGGACCCTTGATCCAAGGACCCTTGATCCAAGGACCCTTGATGTAAGGACCCTTGATCCAAGGACCCTTGATCCAAGGACCCTTAATCCAAGGACCCTTGATCCAAGGACCCTTGATCCAAGGACCCTTGATCCAAGGACCCTTGATCCAAGGACCCTGGATGGGAGATCGAAGGACCCTTTGATCAGGGAGATCCAAGGACCCTTTGATTCGGGAGATCCAAGGACCCTTGATCCAAGGACCCTTAGATCCGGGAGATCCAAGGACCCTTTGGTCCGGGAGATCCAAGGACCCTTGATCCAAGGAGATCCAAGGACCCTTGATCCAAGGACCCTTGATTCAAGGACCCTTGATCCAAAGACCCTTGATCCAAGACCCTTGATCCAAGGACCCTTGATCTAAGGGTCCTTGGATCCGGGATATCAAAGGACCCTTTGATTCGGGAGATCCAAGGACCCTTGATCCAAGGACCCTTAGATCCAGGAGATCCAAGGACGCTTTGGTCCAGGAGATCCAAGGACCCTTTGGTCCGGGAGATCCAAGGACCCTTGATCCAAGGACCCTTGATCCAAGGACCCTTAATCCAAGGACCCTTGATCCAAGGACCCTTTATCCAAGGACCCTTGATCCAAGGACCGTTAGATCCGGGAGATCCAAGGACCCTTTGATCCATGAGATCAAAGGACCCTTTGATCCGAGAGATCCAAGGACCCATTGATTCAGGAGATCCAAGGACCCTTAGATCAAGGACCCATTGATTCGGGAGATCCAAGGACCCTTGATCCAAGGACCCTTGATCCAAGGACCCTTGATCCAAGGACCCTTTGATCCAAGGACCCTTGATCCAAGGACACTTGATCGAAGGACCCTTGATCCAAGGACCCTTGATCCAAGGACCCTTGATCCAAGGACCCTTGATCCAAGGACCCTTGATCCAAGGACCCTTGATCCAAGGACCCTTGATCCAAGGACCCTTGATCCAAGGACCCTTGATCCAAGATCCTTGATCCAAGGACCCTTAGATCCGGGAGATCCAAGGACCCTTTGATCCGGGAGATCAAAGGCCCTTTGATCAGGGAGATCCAAGGACCCTTTGATTCGGGAGATCCAAGGACAACCATTAGATCCGGGAGATCCAAGGACCCTTTGGTCCGGGAGATCCAAGGACCCTTGATCAAGGAGATCCAAGGATCCTTGATCTAAGGACCCTTCGATCCGGGAGATTCAAGGACCCTTTGATCCGGGAGATCCAAGGCCCTTTGATTCGGGAGATCCAAGGACACATGATCCAAGGACCTTTTGAACCGTAAGATGCAAGGATCCTTGATCCAAGGACCCTTTGATCCGGGAGAATCAAGGACCCTTTGATCCGGGAGATCCAAGGACCCTTTGATTCGGGAGATCCAAGGACCCTTGATCCAAGGACCCTTGATCCAAGGACCTTTGATCCAAGGACCCTTGATCCAAGGACCCTTGATCCAAGGACCCTTGATCCAAGGACCCTTGATCCAAGGACCCTTGATCCAAGGACCCTTGATTCAAGGACACTTGATCCAAAGACCCTTGATCCAAGACCCTTGATCCAAGGACCCTTGATCCAAGGACCCTTGATCCAAGGACCCTTGATCCAAGGACCCTTGATCCAAGGACCCTTTATACAAGGACCCTTGATCCAAGGACCCTTGATCTAAGGACCGTTGATCCAAGGACCCTTAGATCCGGGAGATCCAAGGACCCTTTGATCCGGGAGATCCAAGGACCCTTTGATCCGGGAGATCAAAGGACCCTTTGATCAGGGAGATCCAAGGACCCTTTGATTCGGGAGATCCAAGGACAACCATTAGATCCGGGAGATCCAAGGACCCTTTGGTCCGGGAGATCCAAGGACCCTTGATCAACTAGATCCAAGGATCCTTGATCTAAGGACCCTTCGATCCGGGAGATTCAAGGACCCTTTGATCCGGGAGATCCAAGGCCCTTTGATTCGGGAGATCCAAGGACACATGATCCAAGGACCTTTTGAACCGGAAGATGCAAGGATCCTTGATCCAAGGACCCTTTGATCCGGGAGAATCAAGGACCCTTTGATCCGGGAGATCCAAGGACCCTTTGATTCGGGAGATCCAAGGACCCTTGATCCAAGGACCCTTGATCCAAGGACCCTTGATCCAAGGACCCTTGATCCAAGGACCCTTGATCCAAGGACCCTTGATCCAAGGACCCTTGATCCAATGACCCTTGATCCAAGGACCCTTAGATCCGGGAGATCCAAGGACCCTTTGATCCGGGAGATCAAAGGACCCTTTGATTCGCGAGATCCAAGGTTCCTTAGATCCGGGAGATCCAAGGACCCTTTGGTCCGGGAGATCCAAGCACCCTTTTGTCCGGGAGATCCAAGGACCCTTGATCCAAGGACCCTTGATCCAAGGACCCTTGATCCAAGGACCCTTGATCCAAGGACCCTTGATCCAAGGACCCTTGATCCAAGGACCCTTGATCCAAGGACCCTTTATCCAAGGACCCTTGATCCAAGGACCCTTAGATCCGGGAGATCCAAGGACCCTTTGATCCGGGAGATCAAAGGACCCTTTGATCCGGGAGATCAAAGGACCCTTTGATCCGGGAGATCCAAGGAGCCATTTATTCGGGAGATCCAAGGACCCATTGATTCGGGAGATCCAAGGACCCTTGATCCAAGGACCCTTGATCCAAGGACCCTTGATCCAAGGACCCTTGATCCAAGGACCCTTGATCCAAGGACCCTTGATCCTAGGACCCTTGATCCAAGGACCCTTTGTTCCGGGAGATCCAAGGACCCTTGATCCAAGGACCCTTAGATCCGGGAGATCCAAGGACCCTTTGATCTGGGAGATCAAAGGACCCTTTGATCAGGGAGATCCAAGGACCCTTTGATTCGGGAGATCCAAGGACCCTTGATCCAAGAACCCTTAGATCCGGGAGATCCAAGGACCGTTTGATCCTGGAGATCAAAGGACCCTTTGATCCGGGAGATCCAAGGACCCTTTTATTCGGGAGATCCAAGGACCCTTGATCCAAGTACCTTTGATCCAAGGACCCTTGATCCAAAGACCCTTGATCCAAGGACCCTTGATCTAAGGACCCTTGATCCAAGGACTCTTGATCCAAGGACCCTTGATCCAAGGACCCTTGATCCAAGGACCCTTGATCCAAGGACCCTTAGATCCGGGAGATCCGAGGACCCTTTGATCCGGGAGATCAAAGGACTCTTTGATCCGGGAGATCCAAGGACCCTTTGATTCGGGAGATCCAAGGACCCTTGATCCAAGGACCCTTGATCCAAGGACCCTTAATCCAAGGACCCTTGATTCAAGGACCCTTGATCCAAAGACCCTTGATCCAAGGACCCTTAGATCCGGGAGATCCAAGGACGCTTTGGTCCGGGAGATCCAAGGACCCTTTGGTCCGGGAGATCCAAAGGACCCTTGGTCCAAGGACCTTTGATCCAAGGACCCTTGATCCAAGGACCCTTGATCCAAGGACCCTTTATCCAAGGACCCTTGATCCAAGGACCCTTGATCCAAGGACCCTTGATCCAAGGACCGTTAGATCCGGGAGATCCAAGGACCCTTTGATCCGGGAGATCAAAGGACCCTTTGATCCGGGAGATCCAAGGACCCATTGATTCAGGAGATCCAAGGACCCTTAGATCAAGGACCCATTGATTCGGGAGATCCAAGGACCCTTGATCCAAGGACCCTTGATCCAAGGACCCTTGATCCAAGGACCCTTGATCCAAGGACCCTTTGATCCAAGGACCCTTGATCCAAGGACACTTGATCGAAGGACCCTTGATCCAAGGACCCTTGATCCAAGGACCCTTGATCCAAGGACCCTTGATCCAAGGACCCTTGATACAAGGACCCTTGATCCAAGGACCCTTGATCCAAGATCCTTGACCCAAGGACCCTTAGATCCGGGAGATCAAAGGACCCTTTGATCAGGGAGATCCAAGGACCCTTTGATTCGGGAGATCCAAGGACAACCATTAGATCCGGGAGATCCAAGGACCCTTTGGTCCGGAAGATCCAAGGACCCTTGATCAAGGAGATCCAAGGATCCTTGATCTAAGGACCCTTCGATCCGGGAGATTCAAGGACCCTTTGATCCGGGAGATCCAAGGCCCTTTGATTCGGGAGATCCAAGGACACATGATCCAAGGACCTTTTGAACCGGAAGATGCAAGGATCCTTGATCCAAGGACCCTTTGATCCGGGAGAATCAAGGACCCTTTGATCCGGGAGATCCAAGGACCCTTTGATCCGGGAGATCCAAGGACCCTTGATCCAAGGACCCTTGATCCAAGGACCCTTGATCCAAGGACCCTTGATCCAAGGACCCTTGATCCAAGGACCCTTGATCCAAGGACCCTTGATCCAGGGTCCTTGGATCAAGGGTCCTTGGATCAAGGGTCCTTGGATCAAGGGTCCTCTTGATCCAAGGACCCTTGAGAGAGGGTCCTTGATCCCTTGATCCAAGGACCCTTGATCCAAGGACCCTTTATCCAAGGACCCTTAGATCCGGGAGATCCAAGAACCCTTTGATCCGGGAGACCAAAGGACCCCTTGATCCGGGAGATCCAAGGACCCATTGATTCGGGAGATCCAAGGACCCATTGATTCGGGAGATCCAAGGACCCTTGATCCAAGGACCCTTGATCCAAGGACCCTTGATCCAAGGACCCTTGATCCAAGGACCCTTGATCCAAGGACCCTTGATCCTAGGACCCTTGATCCAAGGACCCTTTGTTCCGGGAGATCCAAGGACCCTTGATCCAAGGACCCTTGATCCAAGGACCCTTGATCCAAGGACCCTTGATCCAAGGACCCTTGATCCAAGGACCCTTGATCCAAGGACCCTTAGATCCGGGAGATCCAAGGACCCTTTGATCTGGGAGATCAAAGGACCCTTTGATCAGGGAGATCCAAGGACCCTTTGATTCGGGAGATCCAAGGACCCTTTGATCTGGGAGATCAAAGGACCCTTTGATCTGGGAGATCAAAGGACCCTTTCATCAGGGAGATCCAAGGACCCATTGATTCGGGAGATCCAAGGACCCTTGATCCAAGGACCCTTGATCCAAGGACCCTTGATCCAAGGACCCTTGATCCAAGGACCCTTGATCCAATGACCCTTGATCCAAGGACCCTTAGATCCGGGAGATCCAAGGACCGTCTGATCCGGGAGATCAAAGGATCCTTTGATCCGGGAGATCCAAGGACCCTTCGATTCGCGAGATCCAAGGACCCTTAGATCCGGGAGATCCAAGGACCCTTTGGTCCGGGAGATCCAAGGACCCTTTGGTCCGGGAGTTCCAAGGACCCTTGATCCAAGGACCCTTGATCCAAGGACCCTTGATCCAAGGACCCTTGATCCAAGGACCCTTGATCTAAGGACCCTTGATCCAAAGATACTTAGATCCGGGAGATCCAAGGACCCTTTTATCAGGGAGATCCAAGAATCCTTGATCCAAGAACCCTTAGATCCGGGAGATCCAAGGACCCTTTGGTCAAGGAGATCCAAAGATCCTTGATTCAATGACCCTTGATCCAAGGACCCTTGATCCAAGGACCCTTGATCCAAGGACCCTTGATCCAAGGACCCTTGATCCAAGGACCCTTGATCCAAGGACCCTTGATCCAAGGACCCTTGATCCTTGATTCAATTGATCCGGGAGATCCAAGGAATCCAAGGACCCTTTGATCCGGGAGACCAAAGGACCCCTTGATCCGGGAGATCCAAGGACCCTTCGATTCGCGAGATCCAAGGACCCTTAGATCCGGGAGATCCAAGGAGCCTTTGGTCCGGGAGATCCAAGGACCCTTTGGTCCGGGAGATCCAAGGACCCTTGATCCAATGACCCTTGATCCAAGGACCCTTGATCCAAGGACCCTTGATCCAAGGACCCTTGATCCAAGGACCCTTGATCCAAGGACCCTTGATCCAAGGACCCTTGATCCAAGGACCCTTGATCCTTGATTCAATTGATCCGGGAGATCCAAGGATCCTTGATCCAAGGACCCTTGATCCAAGGACCCTTGGTCCAAGGACCCTTGATCCAAGGACCCTTGATCCAAGGACCCTTGATCCAAGGACCCTTTGATCAAGGAGATCCAAGGACCCTTGATCCAAGGACCCTTTGATCCGGGATATCAAAGGATCCTAGATCCGGACCCTTGATCCAAGGACCCTTGATCCAAGGACCCTTGATCCAAGGACCCTTGATCCAAGGACCCTTGATCCAAGGACCCTTGATCCAAGGACCCTTGATCCAAGGACCCTTGATCCAAGGACCCTTGATCCAAGGACCCTTGATCCAAGGACCCTTGATCCAAGGACCCTTGATCCAAGGACCCTTGATCCAAGGACCCTTGATCCAAGGACCCTTGATCCAAGGACCCTTGATCCAAGGACCCTTGATCCAAGGACCCTTGATCCAAGGACCCTTGATCCAAGGACCCTTGATCCAAGGACCCTTGATCCAAGGACCCTTGATCCAAGGACCCTTGATACAAGGACCCTTGATCCAAGGACCCTTGATCCAAGGACCCTTGATCCAAGGACCCTTGATCCAAGGACCCTTTATCCAAGGACCCTTGATCCAAGGACCCTTAGATCCGGGAGATCCAAGGACCCTTTGATCCGGGAGATCAAAGGACCCTTTGATCCGGGAGATCCAAGGAGCCATTGATTCGGGAGATCCAAGGACCCATTGATTCGGGAGATCCAAGGACCCTTGATCCAAGAACCCTTGATCCAAGGACCCTTGATCCAAGGACCCTTGATACAAGGACCCTTGATCCAAGGACCCTTGATCCAAGGACCCTTGATCCAAGGACCCTTGATCCAAGGACCCTTGATCCAAGGACCCTTGATCCAAGGACCTTTGATCCTAGGACCCTTGATCCAAGGACCCTTTGTTCCGGGAGATCCAAGGACCCTTGATCCAAGGACCCTTGATCCAAGGACCCTTGATCCAAGGACCGTTAGATCCGGGAGATCCAAGGACCCTTTGATCCGGGAGATCAAAGGACCCTTTGATCCGGGAGATCCAAGGACCCATTGATTCAGGAGATCCAAGGACCCTTAGATCAAGGACCCATTGATTCGGGAGATCCAAGGACCCTTGATCCAAGGACCCTTGATCCAAGGACCCTTGATCCAAGGACCCTTGATCCAAGGACCCTTTGATCCAAGGACCCTTGATCCAAGGACACTTGATCGAAGGACCCTTGATCCAAGGACCCTTGATCCAAGGACCCTTGATCCAAGGACCCTTGATCCAAGGACCCTTGATACAAGGACCCTTGATCCAAGGACCCTTGATCCAAGATCCTTGACCCAAGGACCCTTAGATCCGGGAGATCAAAGGACCCTTTGATCAGGGAGATCCAAGGACCCTTTGATTCGGGAGATCCAAGGACAACCATTAGATCCGGGAGATCCAAGGACCCTTTGGTCCGGAAGATCCAAGGACCCTTGATCAAGGAGATCCAAGGATCCTTGATCTAAGGACCCTTCGATCCGGGAGATTCAAGGACCCTTTGATCCGGGAGATCCAAGGCCCTTTGATTCGGGAGATCCAAGGACACATGATCCAAGGACCTTTTGAACCGGAAGATGCAAGGATCCTTGATCCAAGGACCCTTTGATCCGGGAGAATCAAGGACCCTTTGATCCGGGAGATCCAAGGACCCTTTGATCCGGGAGATCCAAGGACCCTTGATCCAAGGACCCTTGATCCAAGGACCCTTGATCCAAGGACCCTTGATCCAAGGACCCTTGATCCAAGGACCCTTGATCCAAGGACCCTTGATCCAAGGACCCTTGATCCAAGGACCCTTGATCCAGGGTCCTTGGATCAAGGGTCCTTGGATCAAGGGTCCTTGGATCAAGGGTCCTCTTGATCCAAGGACCCTTGAGAGAGGGTCCTTGATCCCTTGATCCAAGGACCCTTGATCCAAGGACCCTTTATCCAAGGACCCTTAGATCCGGGAGATCCAAGAACCCTTTGATCCGGGAGACCAAAGGACCCCTTGATCCGGGAGATCCAAGGACCCATTGATTCGGGAGATCCAAGGACCCATTGATTCGGGAGATCCAAGGACCCTTGATCCAAGGACCCTTGATCCAAGGACCCTTGATCCAAGGACCCTTGATCCAAGGACCCTTGATCCAAGGACCCTTGATCCTAGGACCCTTGATCCAAGGACCCTTTGTTCCGGGAGATCCAAGGACCCTTGATCCAAGGACCCTTGATCCAAGGACCCTTGATCCAAGGACCCTTGATCCAAGGACCCTTGATCCAAGGACCCTTGATCCAAGGACCCTTAGATCCGGGAGATCCAAGGACCCTTTGATCTGGGAGATCAAAGGACCCTTTGATCAGGGAGATCCAAGGACCCTTTGATTCGGGAGATCCAAGGACCCTTTGATCTGGGAGATCAAAGGACCCTTTGATCTGGGAGATCAAAGGACCCTTTCATCAGGGAGATCCAAGGACCCATTGATTCGGGAGATCCAAGGACCCTTGATCCAAGGACCCTTGATCCAAGGACCCTTGATCCAAGGACCCTTGATCCAAGGACCCTTGATCCAATGACCCTTGATCCAAGGACCCTTAGATCCGGGAGATCCAAGGACCGTCTGATCCGGGAGATCAAAGGATCCTTTGATCCGGGAGATCCAAGGACCCTTCGATTCGCGAGATCCAAGGACCCTTAGATCCGGGAGATCCAAGGACCCTTTGGTCCGGGAGATCCAAGGACCCTTTGGTCCGGGAGTTCCAAGGACCCTTGATCCAAGGACCCTTGATCCAAGGACCCT
This sequence comes from Branchinecta lindahli, assembly GCA_023053555.1. Taxonomy (NCBI): domain Eukaryota; kingdom Metazoa; phylum Arthropoda; class Branchiopoda; order Anostraca; family Branchinectidae; genus Branchinecta; species Branchinecta lindahli. The sequence goes on from JAKZAO010000010.1 coordinate 31,453,451, forward strand.
TGATCCAAGGACCCTCGATCCAAGGACCCTTGATCTAAGGACCCTTGATCCAAAGATACTTAGATCCGGGAGATCCAAGGACCCTTTTATCAGGGAGATCCAAGAATCCTTGATCCAAGAACCCTTAGATCCGGGAGATCCAAGGACCCTTTGGTCAAGGAGATCCAAAGATCCTTGATTCAATGACCCTTGATCCAAGGACCCTTGATCCAAGGACCCTTGATCCAAGGACCCTTGATCCAAGGACCCTTGATCCAAGGACCCTTGATCCAAGGACCCTTGATCCTTGATTCAATTGATCCGGGAGATCCAAGGATCCTTGATCCAAGGACCCTTTGATCCGGGAGACCAAAGGACCCCTTGATCCGGGAGATCCAAGGACCCTTCGATTCGCGAGATCCAAGGACCCTTAGATCCGGGAGATCCAAGGAGCCTTTGGTCCGGGAGATCCAAGGACCCTTTGGTCCGGGAGATCCAAGGACCCTTGATCCAATGACCCTTGATCCAAGGACCCTTGATCCAAGGACCCTTGATCCAAGGACCCTTGATCCAAGGACCCTTGATCCAAGGACCCTTGATCCAAGGACCCTTGATCCAAGGACCCTTGATCCTTGATTCAATTGATCCGGGAGATCCAAGGATCCTTGATCCAAGGACCCTTGATCCAAGGACCCTTGGTCCAAGGACCCTTGATCCAAGGACCCTTGATCCAAGGACCCTTGATCCAAGGACCCTTTGATCAAGGAGATCCAAGGACCCTTGATCCAAGGACCCTTTGATCCGGGATATCAAAGGATCCTAGATCCGGACCCTTGATCCAAGGACCCTTGATCCAAGGACCCTTGATCCAAGGACCCTTGATCCAAGGACCCTTGATCCAAGGACCCTTGATCCAAGGACCCTTGATCCAAGGACCCTTGATCCAAGGACCCTTGATCCAAGGACCCTTGATCCAAGGACCCTTGATCCAAGGACCCTTGATCCAAGGACCCTTGATCCAAGGACCCTTGATCCAAGGACCCTTGATCCAAGGACCCTTGATCCAAGGACCCTTGATCCAAGGACCCTTGATCCAAGGACCCTTGATCCAAGGACCCTTGATCCAAGGACCCTTGATACAAGGACCCTTGATACAAGGACCCTTGATCCAAGGACCCTTGATCCAAGGACCCTTGATCCAAGGACCCTTGATCCAAGGACCCTTTATCCAAGGACCCTTGATCCAAGGACCCTTAGATCCGGGAGATCCAAGGACCCTTTGATCCGGGAGATCAAAGGACCCTTTGATCCGGGAGATCCAAGGAGCCATTGATTCGGGAGATCCAAGGACCCATTGATTCGGGAGATCCAAGGACCCTTGATCCAAGAACCCTTGATCCAAGGACCCTTGATCCAAGGACCCTTGATACAAGGACCCTTGATCCAAGGACCCTTGATCCAAGGACCCTTGATCCAAGGACCCTTGATCCAAGGACCCTTGATCCAAGGACCCTTGATCCAAGGACCTTTGATCCTAGGACCCTTGATCCAAGGACCCTTTGTTCCGGGAGATCCAAGGACCCTTGATCCAAGGACCCTTGATCCAAGGACCCTTAGATCCGGGAGATCCAAGGACCCTTTGATCTGGGAGATCAAAGGACCCTTTGATCTGGGAGATCAAAGGACCCTTTGATCAGGGAGATCCAAGGACCCTTTGATTCGGGAGATCCAAGGACCCTTGATCCAAGAACCCTTAGATCCGGGAGATCCAAGGACCCTTTGATCCAAGGACCCTTTATCCAAGGACCCTTGATCCAAGGACCCTTTATCCAAGGACCCTTGATCCAAGGACCCTTGATCTAAGGACCCTTAGATCCGGGAGATCCAAGGACCCTTTGATCTGGGAGATCAAAGGACCCTTTGATCCGGGAGATCCAAGGACCCTTTTATTCGGGAGATCCATGGACCCTTGATCCAAGGACCCTTTGATCCGGGAGATCCAAGGACCCTTTGATCCTGGAGATCAAAGGACCCTTTGATCCGGGAGATCCAAGGACCCTTTTATTCGGGAGATCCAAGGACCCTTGATCCAAGTACCCTTGATCCAAGGACCCTTGATCTAAGGACCTTTGATCCAAGGACCCTTGATCCAAGGACCCTTGATTCAAGGACCCTTGATCCAAGGACCCTTAGATCCGGGAGATCCAAGGACCCATTGATTCGGGAGATCCAAGGACCCTTGATCCAAGGACCCTTGATCCAAGGACCCTTGATCCAAGGACCCTTGATCCAAGGACCCTTGATCCAAGGACCCTTGATCCAAGGACCCTTTATCCAAGGACCCTTGATCCAAGGACCCTTAGATCCGGGAGATCCAAGGACCCATTGATTCGGGAGATCCAAGGACCCTTGATCCAAGGACCCTTGATCCAAGGACCCTTGATCCAAGGACCCTTGATCCAAGGACCCTTGATCCAAGGACCCTTGATCCTAGGACCCTTGATCCAAGGACCCTTGATCCAAGGACCCTTGATCCAAGGACCCTTGATCCTAGGACCCTTGATCCAAGGACCCTTTGTTCCGGGAGATCCAAGGACCCTTGATCCAAGGACCCTTAGATCCGGGAGATCCAAGGACCCTTTGATCTGGGAGATCAATGGACCCTTTGATCTGGGAGATCAAAGGACCCTTTGATCAGGGAGATCCAAGGACCCTTTGATCCGGGAGATCCAAGGACCCTTTTATTCGGGAGATCCAAGGACCCTTGATCCAAGTACCCTTGATCCAAGGACCCTTGATCCAAGGACCCTTGATCCAAGGACCCTTGATCCAAGGACCCTTGATCCAAGGACCCTTGATCCAAGGACCCTTGATCCAAGGACCCTTGATCCTAGGACCCTTGATCCAAGGACCCTTTGTTCCGGGAGATCCAAGGACCCTTGATCCAAGAACCCTTAGATCCGGGAGATCCAAGGACCCTTTGATCCTGGAGATCAAAGGACCCTTTGATCCGGGAGATCCAA